>JAGKTI010001271.1:0-17280 GCA_018397915.1 Birgus latro | reverse complement strand
TTTTCCTATTACACTGAGAAGGCAAATGCCCCTATGATTACCACACACTGCTTTTTCCCCTTTTCCTTTGTACAGAGGAATAATTATACCTGACTTCCAATCCTCTGGGACTCTACCCTCCTCCCAAGCCAATCTGCACACCTTCCACATCCATTCTATTACTATCTCTCCCCCATGCTTCAGCATTTCACCACACACTCCATCAATTCCTTGGGCTTTCCCCATTTTAACTTTCTTCATTGCTTCCACCACTTCCATCCTGGTGATTTCTTCCTCTCTTCTCACAACCCTCCTTCTCCCTGCCATTCCCCAGCCACTTATACTTGCATTACTTTCATTCTCTATATTCAACAGTTCATTAAAGTGTTCTCTCCATCTGTTAACTTTTTCTCCCTTCTCCACTAGTAATCTACCATTTTTATCTTTCACACCCCCACTGAATTTGTTGGCACCCTGTCTAGCTCTCTTTACCTCCTTCCAGAACATTTTCTTACATTTCCTCCACTTTGCACTCAAATTCCTTCCGAACTCCTCATCCACTCTCTTCTTACTAATCTTTTCACCTCTCTCCTCCTCACTACATATAACTCTCTCGTCCGTCTCTCAGCTTCTTCGTCACCCCTGTTCCTCATCCACTCATTATATGCTTTCTTCTTTTGTGCCACAGCCTCTCTCACCTCTTCAGTCCACCATGCTGTTCCCTGAACCCCCTTTCGTCTTCTTTTCACCCCACACACCACCTCACATGCTGCACAGATTTCTTCTGTGAATACCTTGCACACACCCTCCACGTCCCCCATCTGCTCCAATCTATATTTGCCCAATCGCCCCTCCACTTCCCTTCTATATTCAGCCTTTATTCCATCCTCTTGTAACTTTTCTACCCTCCTTGTAACACATACTTCCTCCTGTCTTTCCCTTCTCTTCCTCCATCTTGTTTGGACTCTGATTCTGGCCACCACCAAGTGGTGGTCAGAAAGTCCACTCCCCCAGCCTCTATATACTCTTGCATCCATTATACATCTTCTCATCCTTTCATCCACACACACATAGTCAATCATTGCCTTCCGTTCATTCATTCCCCGGTCCTCTCTTCTCACCACTCGCCATGTATACCTATGGATCATTTTGTGCCTGAAGAGGGTATTAGCTACCACCAACCCCCTCCCAGCACAAATGTCCACTAAAGCACTTCCATTCTCATCCATCTTGTATTTTATCTCTCTCTCTCTCTCTCTCTCTCTCTCTCTCTATATATATATATATATATGAGAGGGAGGGAGAGAGACTGTAGGAGACAAGTCTCTGGAGACTGCAAAGGACAAATATGTTTCCTCTCTATCAGTCTCACAACAACCACTAAGTGTTCTCCCTTTGCCTAGTTTAAGCACAGTTTTTGTAACACAAACTCTCTAAAATGATACAGAAAACATCATCTACCATGCCAGAATTTACTCCAGACGCCAAAAAATGGTCCTTGTCGCACTCTTGCTCAAAATATAGCCCAAACTTCCAGGAAATTTTTTTTTTTTTTTTTTTAATGGATAAGTGTTATGCTCTGTGTTTTTAGGTGCAACTTCTTGCTCCCTAAGACACAGACACAAGCCTTGGGTTCTTTAATTCAAGACTGGGCTAGAACATATACCAAAGAAACAGGGCAAAAACACAGGCTGACCAGTCTTACACGTATATTACCATAACACAGTACAATATCAAATATTACACGTGGCACTTACAAACTCCTTAAGGTACATTCTAAGGGCAACACACAAATGTAGCATACGTACACCTTAGGGACTACAAGTCTGGTGATCTCTGAATGTCTCTGTCGAGGCAACACACAATTTAATACAAGTCATTAATCACAGGGCTTGGAAGTAATTAATACACAAACTCTGGGGGAAGAGTCATCACTGGGGGCGCTGAACCTTCGTATCTAGGGGGAGCATACAGAGGCCCATAGGGTCACCAGGGGAAGAGTTGACCTGAGAGCGGAATCTTAGTCAAGGGGGGGGGAAAATTGCAGTTTAACACAAGCCCCTTGGTGATCGGTCCGGGGGAATGACAATCGGATTCATGAGGGGGGAATACACTTTCACTGGGGGGATCAGGAGGCACGATGTGGTATATTAACACAAGGGGAGTTTAGGGCTCGTTTTCTGATGCACAGTCAAGACATGGGTTTACACAGTGGAGGGGCTTTTTCACTGGGGAGGTTCACTGCTAGGTCTATGAATACTAACAGGTCACTCACTGTTCAGTGGTATTTACACAGGTGGCGGCCCGATGTGGCAGGTAGGCCGTCTGGGGTGTGTGCACAGGTCTCATGAAGTGGGCGGCTGGGTGGTGTAAAGGTAGGCCTTCTGTGGCCCCTTCTGGAGGAGTCCTCAGTGTAGGCTGGCCTTCAGGGGTAGGGCCAAACAGGGCCAGGAGGTGGGCAGCTCTATGCCGGCCTCTGAAGGTGGTGGGCTTACAGTGCGGCATCAGGCTGGGTGGAGCCCGGGGTCAGTAGAGTGCCCCTCAGTGGCTGGGGGCTGCAGTTTCACTGGGGAGGGGAGGCCGTCAGGGCTTGTCTGCAGCCGCGGCGTCCCAAGGAGTCTGTCAGCGTCCGGGGGCGTGGAGGGGATGGCTGGACTGACAGGATGCCTACTACTGGTTCGCTCCAGACGTCCTGCCACTGTGTACCTGTAGGGGAGCAATCTCTGCCCCAGGTAGTATGAGGGGAGGACGAGGGATGTTTCGCTCGACCACAGGAGAGGCTGGCCAAGCCAGAGACATGCCCTTCAGCAGGAGCCTCTGGACTGGTGGAGAAGGGAGAACCAGTGGTCGCTCCCTCTATGTGGCAGGTCCGTTGGACACTGCCGGAACTCCACGCAGAGGTCCGGGGAAGCTCCTCCAGCCTGGCAAGACTGGTGGACATTGCCCAGGCTCCCGGGCTGGGGAGTGGGGGCAGGAGATCTCCTCCCACCCGGTAAGTCCGGCGGACATTACCGGGACGTCACTCGTCCCAGGGGCAGCAGGAGAGAGAGATCCAGTGGTTGCTCTCACTCGGGTAGGTACGGCAGACGCTACCACAGCCCTGCTGCCAGGGGAAAGTCGTAGCTGAGGACTACCCGGTGGGTGCCTCCTCTACAGCAGGTCCGGCGGACGCTACCAAGGCTCTGTTCCCTTCCCTGGGAAGAAAAGCAGGGGGAGATCCGGCGGACACTCCCATGGCGGCTATTCCGGCGGACGTAGCCATGTTCTCGCTCCTGAAGGTGGGTGGGAGAATCGGAGGTCGCTCCCTCTGCAGCAAATCCGGCGGATGTTACTCCGCCGCTGCTCCCATGGGGTAACGTAGGACTGGGAAGACCGGCGGTCGTTCCTCCTCTTTTCACAGTTCCTGTAGGATCTGCCGAGGGCCTACATGGGACTGATCTCTGGAAAGTCTCACCCGGAGTCTGGCGAAGGCTGCCGCGGACTGCTACCTTGCCACTGGTCTGGTTGCGGGAAAAGGGGACATATGGCCAAAGTTGACGTGGGCCGGTGTGGCATGGAAGGTAATGTCACCTGTCCGTTGTCCCCTTGTAGGGTTGTGGTAATCTCCCCCGTCGTCTCCTTACTGGGCAGGGGTGTCCTTGTCGGTGCGCATTTTAATAAGTACGGGTGATTACGAACATTTTGATATGTGTTAAAATATGCCTGTATATACATCAATTTTCATTTCAAATTAATATTTATGCAAAAGTCTGTCAAGGCGAGCTGAAGGTGAAACTTCCCCTAACTTTAGCACGTTTACGCTCTAAATCCTGATTATTTTGTCAGTAATTAAACGAAAAAAAATTTTGACCGTATTTCCGATAATTAGGTGTGAACGAACTTATATGGTTATAAAAATGATAATATTTTCCAATTAAAAGTTCCGATTCGGTAAATAGTGCCGATTCAGCATTCCGTCGCCTGCTATTGAGCTCAGTCGCGCCGCTTGTGGACTGTGCGACGAAATATGGAATCGGCGCAGGAATTACTGAATCGGTACTTCTAAGTTCAAAATACGATGCGTTTTATCACCAAATAGTTTCTTAAAATTCCGATTGTGCGAATTTTAGTCATTTTTTTTATTTGATATTTAATAAGGGGCTTAAAACATATTTGTTAAGATGAAGACAGTATACATGTTCTGGTTTGATAATTAAAAGTAGGTACACAAGACCGGAATTTGCATGTTCTTTTTTCCTGTCGTTTTAGCCTGTCTTTTGTACTCACCCTGAATGTCAGCAGTTTTACTTTGAGAATTCGCGTTACAGTCAAACAGATTTAGGTGGGAGTCGAATTCAAAACAATGTGTTGACTAAAAAAAAAAATTGATATTTTTTTGAAGCTGTGTAGTGATAAATGTGTCATATTTTGCTATCGAAATTGCCGATTTGGTAACCTGTGCCGATTCGGTAATTCGCACTGAGCATCTGAACTAGAACTCAAGCCACAGCGGTCTCGTCTGCCTCGTGGATACACTAGGGTTACAAGACAAGGTAACAGGCAGAGAAAAATACTACAGTAGCTAGTAGGTACGTATTTTTTTTTTGCATTTATTCATGCTGCCTCCAGGCAATTTTACATACAGTAGGTGTAGAGGCATTATTCGAGCTGGAGAGGTTAGATAAAGGCTTCATGAATTATTCCAATACGAGGTCTTTCCTACGTAGCAAGGTCTAGTAATACCTTGCTACGTAGCTTCATCGGCATATAATCCAGAAGTTAGTAGTAATAGAACCTCATTTCTGTTACATGCCCATTTAGTTGTGAAAATAATCTCCAGTCCTAATCTTGTCATTAGTTATTTCCGCAGAACCTGGTGTGTCATAAACGAGACACGTGAAACAATAGCATATACTCTTTCAAGATCTGTCAATGGGAGCTAGCTCTAATTTCAATCCTATAAACTTGATCCGGCTCTTCCCTACCCATTTTATTAATTCTTTACCAAACGGGCGCGGCCTTTCCATATTCTGTATTGACGTGTTTTTCACAGGTTACTTATTATTCCCGGATTTCCACAACTACTGGGGATTTTTATAATCTTACCTCTGAAAGCTATAAATGAGGATTTAGAATGCGTAAATATTCTGCCGACATCTACCAGTAGTCGGCCATATTTAATGTTCCTAACCTGCATTTTTAAATTTGAAAGCTGGCCATCAAACGCAAGTGAGGTTAGGTTTGGTTAAATCGTTAAGTTTCCTGTTGCTTTGACACAGGAAACACTGAGACATGCAGTCGGAGCGATGGTAAACAATGCAGCCATGCAGCCAGTCAGAGATCGTAGGTATCCCCGTAAATCTAGCTGCGGGTGCTTTTTCGGAATAGTTGATGGCAGTAGGCAAGGAAGCATTTTCACCGATCACCTACCATCGGGCGCCGCGGTGTGGGGTCCCTTGGTGGACCGAGGAGTGTTACAGGGTGGTGTTAGCAAAGCGCCAGGCATGGTACGCGTGGCAGGTCTGCTTATCCGAGGCCAACAGAGCTCAGTATCGACGGGCAGATGCGGAATGCACCCGTACAGTCACAGCTGCAAAAAAGAAGGCCTGGACGACTTTTGTGGCATCTCTGTCATTCTCCACTTCCTCCACTCGTTCCTGGCGTTTTTTGTGGGCCATGAAGGGTAAATTAACCACTTACACATATCCCCTAACCCAAGATGGAGTGGATCTGCTCACTACCGCAGAGGCAGCTAATACACTTGCCCGCCATTACAGCATGTCTCTTAGTACCCCAGCTCCCCTCCCTGACTTGCCCCGGGCCATGTGCGTGGTTGAGGTGGCTGAAGCGAAGCCCCCCCCCCCCCCACAGCCCCGTCGTCCCCTACCCTTCCTACTCAGTTTCCCACCCGCTGGGTGTCTGCCCCCCCCCCCCCCCCGCAAAGCTGCTGGGCCAGATACTATTCCATACGAATTCCTGACCTATTTACCCCCTGTGGCACATGATCTCCTCCTGCAGTTGATCAACGATAGCTGGCAGTTGGGCTTGTTTCCCACGACATGGAAGCATGCCTCCATTCTTCCCTTTCCAAAGCTGGGGAAAGATCCCATCCTTCTTAGTAGCTACAGGCCTATAGCCCTTCTTCCATGTCTCGGGAAACTCATGGAGCAAGTGGTAAGTAACCGGTTACATTGGTGGGCAGAGAGTAAGGGTCTTCTCATGGAGGAGCAGTATGGTTTCCGGCCAGGACGAGGCACTCTGGATGTTCTTCGTCATCTTGAACACTCCATCCAAGTCACATATAGAAATAAGGAAATCATGTTGTCCCCTTTTATAGACCTGGCTGGGGCCTTCGACTCTGCTTACCATGAGGGGATCCTTTATAATTTATCGAGAGTGGGGATAGTTGGGATGCCTCTGACTTGGTTTCGTAGTTTCCTCTCTGGTAGAACTTTCTCAGTTTCTCTTGGGGGGATAACCTCTTCTTCCTTCCCGGTTTGTAGGGGGGTACCTCGGGTCGGTCTTGAGTCCCTTCCTCTTTAACATGATGTTGTCTACACTACCCCGTCCTCCAGGCACCTCTCTTCTAGTATATGCAGATGACCTAACCCTCCTTAGCTCAGCACCCACCCTGCAGGAGGCACAGGATAGTCTCCAGTCGGGGATTAACACCCTCCTAACTTGGTTTGTGGACTGGGGATTCAGGGTTAATGTAGACAAATGTGTTCTAATGTTTTATACCCTCAAACACGCATTACCTTCTTCGCCCACTATTTATGTTCATGATTCCTCTGTCCCTCTCCGCCGTCACCACACTTTCCTGGGACTCCAACTTGATGGCCCAATTCTGACTTGGAAGGCACATATTGATTATTTACGGGTCTCCTGTATGAAACGCCTTTCCCTCTCGAAATGCTTAACAGGCTTCCGATGGGGTGCCTCCCGGGAAGTCCTATTGAAGTTTTACCAAGTGTACCAGAGCAAACTGGATTATGGCTGTACCATATATGGATCTGCCCCCCCCTCCCTTTTAAGTAAGCTTGATGTAATTCAAAATTCTGCCCTCCGGACAGCACTTGGAGCACTCTGCTCCTCTCCAGTTGCTGCAATGCATGCAGAGGCAAATGTGTTGCCTCTGGAGCAATGGCGAGTGTTCCAAGATTGCTTATTCCTAAACAGAAGTCTCTCCTTTTCCCCTTCCCATCCCTTGGTTATATTTTATGCCCATCCTAGAATCTCCTATGATAACCCATCCTGGCCTCTACGTTCACGTGTTCCATTCCTTGTCCGAGCTTTGCAATCCTATGGTCGATTGTCCCTTCCTATACCTCATCCTATCCCTATATCCACTGTCTCCCCAGTCCCGCCTTGGTTCCCACTACCCTCCTTTTTTCACTTACACCTCCATGCCCCGTTTACTAAGGCCATTGACTCTCCCAATGCCTTACCCCTCTTTGGTGAATTACTGTCCCTCTGTTACATTAACTCTTTCCAGATTTTTACAGATGGCTCTCATGTCCCCTCCCCTCCTTCCACGATGGCAGCAATATTTGTCCCTTCCCTTTCTTTGTGTAGAATTTGGAAACTAGATGGTCTTCACCCTATCCTTGAAGCTGAGCTTTTTGCCATCCTGGGCGCCTTGGTGTTTGTCAGAGATTCACTTCCCCCCCAGACAGTCGTCATTTTTTCTGATTCACAGTCTTCCCTAGCCCTATTGTGCTCCAAGCGCCCTTCCTCTCATCGCAAACTTGTCTTCAACTGTCACTCTGTTCTTTTCTCCATGCTCGAGGCTTTACAATACATTTTCGGTGGGTCCCCTCTCATACTGGCATCCATGGAAACACCGTAGTCGATGCTGCGGCCACACTGGCACACGACAGACATTGAACCCTATCCTCTTGACTTTTCCTCCTTTTCTGCACACATCTTTCACACCATCTTCAACATATGGAATGCTGCCATCCCTGATTTGCTACGCAACACATGCCTTTCTGCATATCGCACATCATCTGCCTCGCAACCCTGGGCTCGCTCTTCCAGCCGTGACCTGGACACTGCACTGGTCAGACTACAGCTTGGCCATACAGCCCTCAACGTACACCTGCGCAGGATAGGCCTCTCCCCTACTCCTTCGTGCCCATGGTGTGGCAACACAGATGAGACCATCCTCCACTTCATCTTTTGGTGCCCAAGGTTCTTCTCTGCTAGAACCTTCCCCCGTTCAGCCTTGATCGCCTGTGATGTCCACGACTTAACGCTTCCTATTCTACTAGCTGGTGTTGGCCTATCGGAGGACCAAAAGGCCAAGGTGTTACGCCTCATGAATCAGTTTCTCCGTGTTACAGGTCAGATTCGTCACCTGTAATCCCCTCTGGTGGGATGAGCCTCCCCTGCTTTCTTCAAGAAACAATTCGATCAACAGGGGTCATCGGTGCACCTGCCAGGCCCAACTTCCTAGGGTACCACTTCTGCCAGGGGAGGGTGTATAAGCTTCATCGCTTCACTACCCTTCAACCTAAGAAGAAGAAGAAGATCGTAGGTAAACACTGCTGCGGGTGACCTGGTCTATCTATCTGTCTATTTATCTATTGCCATACACCATAATCCTGTAAGGGGGTGACCTGGTGCTTCCTTAATACCCCAAACCAAAATAGGTATATTTTGCTTTTTTCCAGTCACTTTGGAGTCACAATGGAACAGTTAACTGTTTGTGTTGCTTATGTACCAAAATTACTTTCCTTGAGATCGGGAGCTTGTTATAATATAGGTGGAATCGCCACACCCCCATTTCTTTGCACAATACAGTAATTTTAGATATGCATAGCATCGCTGTGTACAGAGAGATACACCAAAGTGAGCCAATCATTTCAGTTTTCTCTGATGTTCGTGCATGATAAAAAATGAGCAAATAAGCATAATATCAATCGATCCAAATAAGGCACTGTGTGTGTGTGTATTTACCTATTTGTATTTACCTATTTGTAGTATACAGGAAATGAGCTAAGCTCGTGTTGTCCCATCTCCATATCTACATTCATCTAATCTAGTTTTAAATACATGAATGTTTTTCGCCTGCACCACCTCTTCGTCTAAGTCATTCCAAATACTTATGCTTCTGTTCGGGAAACTGAACTTTTTGAGATCATTAAGACATCTACTTTTCCTCAACTTGAACCCATGACCTCTTGTTCTTCCATCATCCAACACAAAAAGATCCTCTCTATCCACCCTTTCCAATTCTCTTACATTTCTAAATATCGTGATCAAGTCACCTCTTTCCCTTCTCTCGCGCAGTGTTGGTAACTTCAGTTTTTCCAATCTCTCCTCGTAGGTGAGCTCCCTTAAACATGGTATCATCTTCGTTGCCATCCGTTGGACCCTTTCTAGTTTATCAATATGCTTCTTCAAATGAGGTGACCATACCACCGCCGCATACTCTAGTCTTGGTCTTATCATGGTCACTATCAACTCCCTCAACATTTCCTCATCCATATAATTAAAAGCCACTCTCATGTTGGTCAGTAATCCATAAGTTCCCCCAATAATTTTGTTTATATGCTTTTCTGGTGACAAGTCATCCCGAATAATCACTCCCAAGTCTTTCTCATCCTTTCTTTTACTGATCATCTCATTGCCCATTTTATATGTCCAGTGTGGTCTTCTTTCACTTATACCCATTTCTAATACATGACACTTCTTGGCATTAAAGTCCATTTTCCAAGTCTGGCTCCAGCTGTGTATTTTGTCCAAGTCCTCTTGCAGTTCTTTACAACTATCAATACATTTAATATGTTTCATAATTTTAGCATCATCTGCAAACATACTCATGTAACTATTCAAACCCTCTGGCAAATCATTTACATCTATCAGAAACATTACTGGGGCCAGGACAGAGCCCTGGGGTACTCCACTAGTCACATTTCTCCATTGTGATACCTTGTCTCTTATTACTGTTCTCATTTGCCTTCCTATCAAATAATCTCCCATCCACTTTAATAGTTTCCCATGCACCCCTCCAAATGTCCTCAACTTCCACAATAGTCTCTTATAGGGTACCCTGTCAAATGCTTTCTTAAGATCCAGATAGACACAGTCTGCCCATTCCTCTCTCTCCTGTATGACATCTGTTACCCTACTGTAGAAACTTAGTAGGTTAGTAATACATGATCTTCCTTCCCTAAAACCAAACTGTCTTGGTGTTATCACTTCATTTTCTTCTAAATACTTTATCCATCTTTTTCTAATAACTTTCTCACAGATTTTACAAACAATACTAGTAAGTGACACAGGTCTATAATTAAGTGGATCCTCCCTATCTCCTCCCTTAAAGATTGCCACAATACTTGCTCTTTTCCAATCTTTAGATAACTGTCCATTTTCAAGCGAGGTTTTGATAATGACGTAAACTGGCCACACTAACTGGTCGGCACATTCCCTCAGGATCCATCCAGCCACACCATCTGGTCCCATTGCTTTTCTCACATCCAAATCCTTCATCAGCTGTAGCACCTCATCCATGTCAACTGTAATTTCAGCCATTCTCGTCAGCCTGGGTTCCATTTCAGGCTCCCTAAATTCATCTTCCAATACATAAACTGACTGTAGCTTGTTGTTCATTTTTTCACACAAGTCTTCCTCTCTTTCGTATGTTTCATCTCCATCCCTCAGTCGTATTATATTGTCCTTAACTTTCATTTTGCCATTTACAAACCTATAAAATAGTTTCGGCTCTTTTTTACAGTTAGATACAATATCTTTTTCGTATTTCCTTTCCTCTTCTCTCTGTATCCTTACATATTCATTTCTAACTCCTCCCAAGCCCTTTCACTATACCTTCTTCTCACTTTATTCCATGCTTTTTTTCTTGCCTCTTGTGCCATCCTACATTTGTTGTTAAACCATTCTTTCTTCTTTTCCATAGCTGCAGAAAGTTTTGGGACATACTTAGTAACTCCTGTTTTATATACTTCTATCAAAAACCCATATTTCTCATCAACATATGTGATCATATTCATTTTACTCCATTCTACATTTTGGAAAAAGTTCCTCAGGGAAGCAAAGTCTGCCTTCCCATAATTGTATCTATTTTCTCAGTGTTTTTCATCTCTTTCTCCTTCCCTCACTTCTACCACATCCATCTCAATTACCAGATGATCACTTTTACCAAAGGGGCAGTGGTAGGTTATGTTCCTCACATCATTTGGGTCCTTTGTGAATAGTAGGTCAAGCCTGGATGGTTCATCAACACCCCTAATTCTTGTGTTTTCTTTGATCAACTGGGTTAACATGTTTTCCATCATCAGTTCCATTAATTTATTTCCCCATGATTCTTCATTGTTCCCAGCATCCCTACTTTCCCAGTCAACTTCTCTACAGTTAAAATCTCCCATTAATATTATTCTATTTCTTCGTTCAATTAACATTTCTAGCCTAATAATGGATTCACTTATTAACTGTTCGTAATCTTCCTTTGTCCATGCCCTAGTTTTGGGGGGCATATAAAAAAATATTACATCTGTTTTTTCTCCATAATTGTCCTCTATTTCAACTCCCAAAAGTTCAGCCTTAGTATTTTCAATTTCTATATTCTTTACTCTTAGGTCATTATGGGTTAATATCACTATTCCTCCCCCAAATTTGCCTTCTCTGTCCTTCCTCCAAATCTTATAATTATTCCAGCCAAATAATTTTATATCAACATCTCAGGGCAATTTAGTCTCTACTAGGCAAACAATTTCAGGTTTATTTTCATTTAAGTAGTCTCCAATTTCCCCTTTCTTAGATATTAATCCATCTACGTTACTGTACATGATGCTCAGATTTGCTGCACTGTTGTTATCTTTACTCGTTCTTCTCTTTTTCATATTCATATCCATCCCCTTTGTTTCATTCATGTCTAGTTCTTCACATACCACTTCCTTGCCTTCATATCCATCACTCTCCAAAAAAAAGTTTTACGTTCTTCCTCTGTCCTCCTGTCATTTTTTTCCTTTACTTGGTCCTTCAAAGATTTTAAGACTTCTCTTCCTTCTTCATTCAAGTCTTTTCTTACTATAATATTTTCCATTCCTGCCTCTTTACTTAGTTTCCAGGTCACCTTAAGTATGTCATTTACAACACTTTCTGAAGACATCTTAACTCTCATTGGTCTTGCTTCCCCTTTCTTATATGGCCCTATCCTCCGTACTTCCTCAATTTCTTTTTCCCACTTGTTTCCTTCGGGATCGATCTTGTCCAATATCTGCCTCACCTGATTTGAGTCTCTCTCGAGTCTCACAGACCTAAGTTTTTCTTCTTCCTCCCTGTTTCCAAATATTATCACACATCTGTTCCTTTCTACTGTTTCTCTCACTATTTTCTCTTTTTTCTTCAATATTTTCACTACATTTTCTTCCATTTTTTTCTTGTTCATTTCCCTTAAACTGACCACTTCTTTCTGTTCTTCTTCCACATGTGCCGCCCACTTTGCCTTTTGCTCTTCTAACACACTGCTTACCTTCTCTGTTTGGTTACTGCTTTCGTCTAGTTTTCTCCGTAATTCAATATTTTCTCGTTTTAAATTCTCGATCTCCTGGTTCGCTGTCTCATTGGCCTGTATCAAACTCTGTATAGTATTTTCGGTTTTTTCAGGCATGTCTCTTGATACTAGATCTTCCACTTTCTTTTCTAGACCACTAATTCTCATAATCCATGTTTTAACCAGATCCATTACATTTGTTTCACTGTCAAATCCTGGGAATTCCGGTTCCCCAGTGTTTACATGGTCGGCCATGTTCAAGGTCGGTTGCAGTACTAAACTGAACAGCTGTTCCCAAAATTCCTATAAAAACATTCATGTATACTTAATGATGATAGTTCTTTACATTTTTTGGTAGACTATAATAACTTGCAATACTTAAAATTATGAACAAGACTGGAGACAGGACAATTCCTGAAAACTACTTAGGGTTTGTTGAGAGGCGGTTTGAGACACGTCTTCTCGCTGTGGCTGCCGCTCCATGTGTGTGTTGTTTTACCCCCCAAAGGAGGATGGTGAACTGCAGGTCAGCTTAAGCCAGCGGTCCACCCTGGGTTCCCGTTTCTTATTAACCTGGAGTTATAACTACTGCTACTTCTGCTGCATATAGTTTGACTGCTGTATCCATGCATTTACATCTCAACCATTGAAGGGAGAAGGAGGCTGTTGTTTTACCCCTGGAAGTGTGAGCTGGAGAGTGGACAACCTGATGGTGGACAGGGTAAGAAGGCAATTCATTTGTGGCCATCCGTTTCAGGATCAGTTGAGTCTGGCTATAGATAGATAGATATGGATAGGTAGGTAAGTACAGAGAGAGAGGTCACGAATACATGGAGGGTAGTCTACAGTAAGTGCATAGGACGCTCCGGAGCACCTCTTCTTTAGCGATTTACTGTGCATATTACACACTGACATGATTTGTATGTTATTTATGTGGTTTTTACTATCCACTTTCTTTGCATCAGTAACATGCAAAAATGGTAGGTGGGGGCACCCATCATCTACCCACTTAGTGTGGGGGTACTCTATTTTAGTGTAGCTCCATAGTGAGTGGCAAGCCAGATTATTTCCTCTAAACTGGGAAATAATTTACAACACCGGGTGGCAACCTTAAAACCAACCAATGTGTTCTGTATGTGACAACAAGGTGAGTTGGCGGAGGGTTAGGGCCCCTCTCCAGATAACAAGAGACAAAAAATACAAACAAGAAGCCTCGGACCAGGACTGACCAACATGTGATGACCAAGGACCAGACAGAGGACATGGTATGGATTGCGGCATGGAATGTAAAGGGTGCGAATGATGAGGTGAGAGATTGTCCAGGTGCTTCAGGGTGCAAAAGTGGACGTAAGTGGAGTAACTGAGACTAAATGGAGAGGCAAGAGTGGGAGTATGGATGGGATATATGCGTGGGAGTAGGTAGGTGAGAATGAGAGGGCAAAGGAAGGAGTATGTATTGTGTACAAGAGAAGGAAGGAGAATATAAGAGAGATGGATCAGCTGGCTCAAGGATTGTGTGGGTAAGATTGATAGTAGGACTACAAATGTAGGCAATTTTGTGTGTGTGTGTGCGTGCCAATGCAAGGTGATGCAAGTAGAGTGAAAGAAGAGTTCTGGGCAAATGTGGATGTGTGCATGAAAAAGTTTGAAAGGAATGAGAGTGTTTTTGATTGAAGATATGAATGGAAAGTAGGGACTGTGAGGGTGGATGGAGAGTTGGTGAGTGGGGTGTGCCTGCAGAAGTGGATGAGAATGGCAGTGCTTTAGTGGACATTTGTACGGGGAAGGGGTTAGTGATAGCCAATACCCTCATTAGATACAAAATGTTCCACAGGTGTACGTGGCAGATGTTGAGAAGGGGTGTTGGTGAACAGAACACAACGATTGATTATACATGTACGGATGACAGAATGAGAAGGTGTGTAATTGATGCAGGAGCATACAGAGGCTGGGAGAATGGACTTTCTGGCCAACATGTGGTGTTGGTGAAAGTCAAGGTTCAAAGTCAATGGAGGAATAAAAAGATGGAAGGACAGTAAGAAGCAGTCCATACAAGGAGGGTAGAAAGGTTGCAAGAGGATGGAAAAAAGGCAGAATATATGAGAGAAGTGGACGAGCAATTTGGTAAAAATGGATTGGAGCAGATGGGGACGTGTAAGGTGTGTGCACGATAGCTATTCACAGAAGAAATCTGTGCAGCACGTGAGGTGGTGTGTGGGGTGAAGAGAAGACGAAAGGGGGTGCAAGGAACAGTATGGTGAAATGTGAAATGAAGAGGTGAGACAAGCTCTGGCACAAGAAAAGAAAGCATATAGTGAGTGGATGGGAAACAAGGGTGTGGAGGAAGTTGAGAGACAGAAGAGAGAGAGTTATATGCAGAGGGAAAGAGAGAGTAAGAAGAGAGTGGATAAGGAATTTGAGTGTAAAATGTAGGGTATGTAAGAAAATGCCCTGGAAAGAGGTAATGAGAGTTAGACAGGGCGATAAAGAAGTTAGGCGAGGAGGGAAAGATAAAAATAGTAGATTGCTAGTGGAGAAGGGAGAAAAAGTGAGCAATGGAGAGAACACTTTCAGGAACTGTTAAACATAGAGAACAAAAGTGATCCAAGGATAAGTGGCTGGGGAATTGCTGGGAGAAAGTGGGAGGTGAGAAAAGAGGAAGAAATCAGTTGGATGGAAGTAGTGGAAGCAATGAAGAAAGTCAAAATGGAGAAAGCCCCAGGAATTGATGAAGTGTGTAGTGAAATGCTGAAGCATGGGGGAGAGATAGTAGTAGAATGGATATGGAAGATGTGCAGATCGGCCTGGGAGGAAGGCCGAGTCGCAAAGGATTGGAAGTCGGGTATAATTGTTCCCCTGTACAAAGGAAACTGGGGAAAAGAAGTGTGTGGTAATCATAGGGGCATTTGAGTTCTTAGTGTAATAGGAAAAGTGTATGGTAGGATACTTATTGACAGAGGGAAATAAAAGAGGAATCAGTTGGTGAAGAACAGGGAGGTTTTAGGAGGGGAAGAGATTGGGTAGATCAGATATTCATTCTTAGGTCTTTAGTAGAAAAGTTTCTCGAGTAGGGAAAGAAGTTGTATGCGGCCTTCGTGGATTTGGAGAAAGCATATAACAGGGTGGATGGACAAGGAATGTGGACAGTGTTGGGGTGAGAACCAGATTCTAGTAGGTACAGGCAAGGGCACATCCTCTCTCAAGGGCGGCCTGAGTCAGACTGCCCACCAAGCCCCGGGTGTGGGCGGTGGCAGTAAACTTCTTGCTTGAATTCAAACTCCAACACCCCCTCTCCATTGAAGTGAATTCCCCACTTCCTGCAGTATTGATACAAAGCACATTGGTCAATGAGGAGGGAGGTCACTGCAGTTACAAAATAATGGGCAGATAGCTACTGACACGCATCATAACGTAAGACTAGACATTACATAACACAGTGCTGGCAAAATTTACATGTCACGTATATTATGATTCAGAATGGCATAGTTGCTACAACAATTAGGAATTCAATTACATGCACTGGAGCAGCCACTGCTCAGGTATCATGGTACAAGTGCAACAAGGTTATACACAAAACACTTTAACATGCCTAGAGGTACAAAACACAGCAATGTCATGGTACATAGTTTTCTTGGTGTCTTCGGGCATGCCTAGCACACCATGGCCTCTCCAGGGGGGTAAGAGACTGAGGGGCCTCCCCCCTGCGGTTGTCTTCACACCGGGGACCACCCTCAGTGTGCATGGTGGGTGTCTGTTCCCCCTTCTCCTCGTAGGAGCATTGGTGGTGGGGATTTCTGAGGGAGGCTCTCCCACTGCTGTCCAGCCTCACCAGGTATTGCCTTGGGGCTGGCGTGTCAGCAATAATCCCTTCACCGTCCCACTGCCCCATCTCCTGGTTCTGAAGGCACACCTGCTGGCCTGAGTTGAGAGGGGCAAGGTTGTGTGCCGTCTCATTGAATCTTGTGACTGCTGCATCCCCAGTATGGGCCATTGCCCGTTCCCTGCTTCTCATCGTCCCGGCCCATCACCTGCTGATCCTGTAGTGTTCTTTGGCCGTGGGTACGGAGTCTGTCAGCTGATGTCCCATCAGCAGCTGGGCTGGGGATGCATCGGTGTCGTGTAGCGGGATGTTGAGGTACTGCAATATGGCCCTGGCAGCTGCTTCCGAGTCCAGGGAGTCTCCCGGGCCAGTGTTGTTCCTCAGCAGCCGATTGGCTGACGTGACTGCAGCCTCCATTCAGCCGTTGGACTGCGGGTAATGGGCCGACAGCACCCTCAGCTGCACACGCCATGCAGAGAGGAATGCCCTCATTTCCCCGCTCACGACGTTCGTACCTGCATCACAAGAGAGGACCTCTGGGATACTGAACCTTTTGAACCACTTACGAAAGGCCGTTATTAGCTGTGAGCTGTCGGTCTCGGTAGTGTGGTCGGAGGTACTTGTTGGGAAGTCGATGATGGGTTATTTAATACAACCAGAATAAAGTCGTGGGACGTATTATCAATGAAGGTGAGTTACAGGACTCTTGGGTTACTGAGTTTTATTGTAGATTTATCTTGATAGCGATATACAGTGATCTTAGCGTGATGGCCAGTCTCCCTCTTCTCCTTACTTTGCCCTAATTGTTCTCTAGGGCATTCTCTTATCCCCTTCTCTCCCTTTCTGATGTGAAGGGCTTCTCTCTCCCATTATATACAGGTGGGAAAGGATGTTTAGGTAAGGTAGTAGTGTCTAATTGATCTCCTGTGGGCTTCCACGTGTTTGAATACATCATGAGTTTCTTGCTTGTTTAGACTACGAGGAT
>JAGKTI010001270.1:76804-91083 GCA_018397915.1 Birgus latro | reverse complement strand
GAAGAGAGGTGAAAAAACGTGAATAAGAATGTGGATATAGGCAGAAGGTGGCGGGAACAGGGTAAGAATCGCTCTGGGGCCGTGTTTATAAACGTCCTAAGCTTAAGATGAATATAAGAACGCTTGTATATTCGCTTTCCTTCACTCGTGCAGCTACCAGACCTTAACAGTTAAATTAGAATGAATGTTAATGTGATCAAATACGAAAAACTAAACTTTCTGTGGCAATAGCAAGCTGTTATGGAGACCTCTTGATCCTGGATATGTATTCAGATCCTCTATAAATACTTGCTCAGGTAGGCCAATAAACCATCCGTATTAGGTCGACGACATGGGAACTCACTCTGCCTGTCTCCCTAAAGATTGATGGAACAGATAATTGAAAACCCAGCGGCCGGAAAAATTAGAAGCGAGGCGGGGAAAGAAATGGGTGTATAATAGTCCAGAGTGTGTGTGTAGAAAAATTGTGTTGTGTGCTGCCGCTGCTGCTGATGATAATGCTCCCTATCCCCCACCCCCCTGCCTCCATACCCCCTCCCCCTCTCCTCCAAGCATCAACTCGTCCCCCCACTCCCTCTCCTCCTAGGATTTACCCTTCCCCCCTCTCCTCCTCGCTAGTCCCCCTCATCTCCTCCATCCCTCATAACCTCTCACTCCTCCTAGTATCCCCTTACCCTTGCTCTTACATACCAGTTCTCGTATCCGCCCCCCCTCTTACTTGCATCCACTCCTCCTCTCATTCACCTCCCTGTCACATCCGTCCCCATTCCCCCGTATCCACCCCTTCCAGTTACCTACCTCTCGTCCTTCTCTCATACAGTATACCCCACCTCCTATCTTCCTCACCCTTTCTCACATCCATCCCTTGTTCCTCTTATCCGCCCCCTACTCCTGTACCCTTTCCCTACTGCCATTCTTCCCCCCCTTCCCCGTGCTTCCCTTCCCTTCCTCCTTGTCTCCTCCTCACGTCTTCACTCCACCACCACCACCGCCACTGTAAAATAAGGAATTCGAGATGTGTAGGATTTTTATTGCAGTATTGTCTACCAAGATGTGGCAGGAGGAAGAGGAGAGGGAGACCGAGAGCAGAGTGGAGGGGCAAAGTACAAGAGAAAATTAGTTAACCTTTTCATTCCGAGGTCGTACTTTTCATTTATTTAGTTATTTGTATTTATTTATTTAATTAATTATTTATTGCTACCGTTCGTCGATATGATTCAGTTTTGGAAGGACCTCTGTTAATGAAGAGGAAACTAAAGGTTGTGTCTAATTCCTCCAGTTTGACAAGTCTACGGAAAGTTGAAAAAAATCTGTTATTAAGTAGGAAGAATAAAGGGAAGTTCGCCATCAGATTTAAGGGGCTAAAGATGTGATAGAAGAGGTCGTTACTGGATAATAGCAAAAATGTTATTTGTAGTTATGAGACAGTGTTTTGTCGAGGCAGGCAGACTGTCGGAATAAGTTTGTTGACCCCTTTGTCCTTGCTCATTCAACAAAACAAGTGAGAACCTGGGAGTCATGCATTTGTTGCGGGCCATTTTCTAGGAGAAGATTGGGACGCTGCAAAACTGATGGTGCAAAATTAATCGTCTTCCCTAATGACCTTCGTGCATTCACGAGGCATGAATCTAATCCCTCTTCTTTACCCCTCCTAGGATGCAACTCCAGGAAATAAACATGTAGATACTGTCGGGGGCAAAAGGTCACCTAATATTTCAACTCCTCTATTGTTTATTTCTTCATTCTTTGCCATTATTTTTTCTTCATCAGTTTTCTCATGCTGCCCCGCAGTCGCTTAATTTCTTGAGTTTAAGCTTTTTTTTTTTTTAGCTGCCAGCGTGCGAGTTAATTCTACTGAGGAAGAATCTTAGTCTTAAAGTGGTGAAGGCATTAATTAGGGATGTATCTAGCTCCTCCAGTTCAAAAAAAAAAAAACCTAAGCCGAATAAAAACAGCGGGGACTGACAGGTATAATGCAAAACATTTCGTCATCGCAAGGAAGTGGTTAAATCTTTTTTTTTTTCCACTAGCCGATGGCCCTGTTTTCTTCTTACTTATATTCCTTTATCTTCATCACTGCCCGCTGCGTTTATCATAGTCTGTGGTTCTCTTCTGTAGCCTCTTCATCTTCCTCCTGTTCTTCAGTTTCTGTCATCTCCTTTTTCGTCCTCCTATTCCTCGTCACTTTTTTTTTCCCTTTTCTTAACCTGCCACATCCTTACCCCAATTTAATCTTTCGTCCAACAAACGAAAACTGTCTTCTTCCACATTTTATCGCAATATCTCCCCCTCTTTTTATTTCTTCGTGTTTTTGTATCTGATTCCCCCATCTTACTTTACCTTCATTTATCACCCACTTCTTTATCTCCTGCTTCATTCCGTCTAGTAACTGAGGTCTATTCTCTTCCTCCTGCTAGTATCCTAATCTCCTCCTCTTCTCCGTTTCTCCTCTTTATTCATACGGTTGTTCACTTATTGCCACTTCATTTATCACTCCTTTATCTCTAGCCTTATCCACAACCTTCTTAAAATCCACATTATCACAGTTTCCCCCTTTTCTTTCTGTTTCTCCTCTTTATCCATTCACTTCCTCCTTTCATCGCCTTTTCCTTCATGTATCATCCACTTCATTAAATCATGCCTCATCCCGTTTAACAACCAACATCTCTACCATCTCTTTCATTTCCTCTTCTTTATCCATGCCATCCCTTTATTCATCACCCGTTCCTTGATTCATTCTTCCCTTCCTTATCTTCCACCTCATTCCATCTCTCTTAAACTCCATCTTCTCGTCTTAATCCCTCCATTTATCGCCCATTCCTTCATTTATCATCCTTTCCTCTATCTCCCACCTCTATTTATCGCCTTGTCCTTCATTCATCCCCCTCGTCGTAATCTTCCACCCCATTCCAAGCTCTCTCAAACCTCATATTCGTCCGCTACAAGCTCATATATCCGCTAAACCAGACTCGTTCCTGCCCACTTGACGAATTTACGCCGCGACGCCTAAACGCAAGAACGTGGATTCCAGACCCGCATTCACGCAGCTAATTGTGCCTACGCCGGGTTCTGGAGACACGGGTGGCAATTTATCGCCGTGGTGGACGCAGGCTTTCACCTACCTAACAAGCACGGAGTTACTGGCGGGATGGAAGTAATTGCTCCGAGGTACGCGACTTGATGCAAGACGAGATATACTTAGCCCCTAGAATGTGAGTAACGTCCTTTTTAGTTAAATTGTGCTCCTAGAAGATTATTTGACTGAACTTACGAAAAACCTCTTATGATGAGTGTGTTTATTCATGTCACATCTAACCTCAAATCTAACACCTAATACCTCTAGTGTGAGAAGCGTCTCCTAACCCCTTTTAAAGCGTCGGAAATATTAGAATGAAATAGGCATTCCCGGGCGCTATGGATAAAGGGTTGCTTGGCTGGAGACGCTACTTTGGGGATCGGAGTCATTGCACAGGCATCCTGGACAATGCCGAGTGCTTGGGTTATCGGAAGGTCGCGGTAATTGAACCAGAAAACATCAAACTGGAACCACGGCTGATAATGGTCGTACAAGCCTTAGTATCAGGCACAGGAATGAAATTAAACAAGCATGTAAAGATCATGTAAAAAAAAAAATAAGAATGCGTTACCTTCGGTCCATAATATACCGCTATCGCACATAATGAAGAACACTAACCACCAAGAATACTATAATGCGTCTGTAGCGATAACCCTGGAATGAATGCTAACATCCAGTTATAGTGTCAGCCTTTTATAGTTAGGATAGTCACTGTTATTTTTTACTACCAAATCAGTGCTACAGATTTTTTTTTTTTTTTTAATGCAAACAAAATCAACACAGGAAATACTTAGCCATTCTTTTTTCCTTTTTTTTTTTCCCCGTCAAAATTATACCGCCAGATCAGTGCTACATTTTTTTTTCCTTAATCCACACAAAATCAACACAGAAAATAATTGACTGGGACAGCGCTATCAAGACTAGGAATACTAATTTCTCGCAGGTAATTCCCACCCATAATGACTCCAGCCAAAGCTGAGTTAAGGACAGTATTCATTTGTAGCAGTTTTTTCAGAAGCGTAACAGAATAAGATGAAAATTATTTTAAATTAATCACTGTCACAGCAACAAAGCATTGAAGAGTACCCATAACCGTAGTCGGAAAATCAGCACTTTAATTTACCTCTTACTTCGGGAGCAACTGCATTTATAGCAGTAAGTTAAACAAATGAATGTCAGAAAAGGTACAGAAGTAGATTAGCATGTAATCCCCTTTTGAAGTCTCCTTTAAGCCGAATCAGATCACTATATTCTTTTTACGTTAACTTGGCTTAAAATTGCCATCTATGTTAAAAGAAGGTGCCATGTCAAGGATGAAGAGCCGTAGCACTGATTTCTTCTGCTACTGAGCTAAATGAAATGAGCTGTAAACGGACGAAAATATGGGCCAGGTTAAGGTAAAATGAGTAGCCTGTAGTAACACCATCAATAAAATAAAAAGACGTCTCCTGACTGAAGGGGTTTAAACACCAGTTGAAATGCCAGTTTTCTACGTTGCCCATATGCATCCGAGTCTCCTAGAGGATTTCTGATAGTGTGTTTCCAGGGGCGTAGGCTGGTCACTTTACCCTTCAATGGCCTGGGTTAGCATGGCCAGAATTCGGGTCCCTACACCTGGAGAGCGTATCATTGTCAAAGACTAATTAGGAGAATGGTAGCAGGATATTGTGATGAATGAAGAGAAAGAACGGGGATAAATATTCGTATATAACGAAGAGGAAGCTTTGCTGTTTTCACTAAAGCAAGAGAGAGAGTGACTATGGTGCGCTTACTTGGAGCTAACAAGAGATGCCTTTCCCCTTTCATCTCAAATGATGGACAAGCGTTGTAGGGTCGATGTGACTGCTAACCAAGGAGTCTCAGTCCTGTTCCATAACTCAGCTGCATCAGATTTCATACAACAACAACATACGGTAGTTTTTCAATTTGTGGGAGTAATTCAGTTACGTCAGGTGAAAACAGAGACTAGTAAGAGTGAGGAGAGAGGGGGTGTTAGGATGAGAAGAGGTTGGCTGAGAATGAGGTGGAAGGATGGTATTGGAGTGTATGAGGGAAACTGGAGTGTGTTTGGAAGGGTTGTTACTGTGTAGGGACGGGAATGGCAACTTGACATTTAGTTGGGCCTACACCTTACATGATGCTGCATTAGCCAATAGATAGACAGATAGCATACATATAGCTATAATGCGTTGAACTGTAGTAAAATTGTAATTGACAGGGCCATTCTTTACCCCAAATACAGTTGAATTACAGTTATCTGTTACGTTATGTAGTACCCTACCAGCACACTTAGTTTCTTCATTAGGCCTACCACAGATGAACCGTGAAAACGATAACTGGAGAGAGAGAGAGAGAGAGAGAGAGAGAGAGGGGGGGGGGGGGNATTTAAACTCTAGAACATGTCTAGGTGAATGTAAGAAGTTGGTCGAGCTCCCAGACAGACAAGATACGACTCCAGCAGACAGACTTACTCAGAGGAAAGTGAAAAAAGTCTTGATTATGTACCACGCATAGAAAAATAAATACACCGAATTAGGCTGATATCCCTATTGAAAGGTAGATGGTTCGGAAACCTTCTTCGAGCACTGTCGGTCTCGGGGCCCTAGTTTGTCGCCTTGGAGGTATTTTATCGGCTTTTCGCAGGCGATTTGTTCATCACATTACACCACAGTATTTTCGTGTATGCTGATGATGCACAGATTGTCTATATTTAAAGGATATAATTAACATACAAGACGGTGTTTAGGTGAGACATGCAAAATAAATCCGCAAGCAAGAAGTCCTACGATGTTTCCTATGTCATCTAAAACATGACTTTTAGAGTGCTACTGGAGTCAGCTGATAATGGTGTTGCAGCCCCATGTTTAACTGTAGCGTGAACCCACTGGAGCGTAGGCTGATCTTTCTCTTTTTCGACAGTCAACCATCCACCTTTGGGGGATAGGGAGGGAGTTGAAGGATTTTCGTATAACCAAGCAGCGCTCTTGCCCGACTACATAGGTGCCACCACATGAAGGCGCCCTCCTCCTCCTCCTCCAGCACCTTCCATTGGTGTGAAGGGCCTGTTTACTAAGAGTTTGGAATCACAGATTTTGTGACGCTAATTCTCTGATCGTCCAGTTGTGATAAAAATTAGAAGAACACTGTTTATAGGGTCACGTTCTGTGCGAGACGTGCCGGTGTTGCCTTTACGTCCGTCAGGCTGGCAGGGTTATATTTGTCTTCGAGGGTGCCTTGGTGGTGGTACGAATTCCCGTGAGAACTGTGAAATCAGCCGAAGGTCCGACCATTAGTTAGTTGGTGGCAGACAACTACCCCTGATGCTGAAGAAGTCAAGATTCAGATGCAGCAAAAAGGACAGGATGTAATGTGAAGCAGTCTTCGTGAAATCATAAGCGATGATTGGTCCTAACTTAAATATTTTACTCTGTTTCTAGATCAGAAAGAGAGACCGTGATATCTTGAGCTTCATTCCTGGCTGTATTGTCAAGATCAATCCATTCTACAGTGCTAAAGACGTGAGTAAGAAATTGAACTTTGTCGTAATGTAGGAATGAATTTGTAAAAAAAAAAAAAAATGTTACTTCTTCGGTTATTGTAACTGTTCTTTACGGATTTAGTTAAGAAAGGCTGTCATAATGCACTGTCATTTTAATTGCAGTTTAGATTAAATTATTACAGCTTCGTGAGATAAGACAATTTAAAATCACTGCAAGAAGATATATTATTACTTCTTCTCAGTCTTAGTCCAATCACAACATTTAAGGCTATATATTTTTTTTTAAATAATAAAGTTTGATATGTTGGAGAAGCAGCCATGGCTCAGTGAGTTAGGGCGCGCTGACTGAAGGGTCGGATGTTCGAGTCCACCCAAGGGTCATTGGTAGACATCAGGAAGGGCATTCGGCCATAAAGTGCTGCGCGCTTCAAAAACCAGACCTCTACCCAGGGGCAACGCCTTAGCCTTAGCGACAAAATGGGACACGGTATAAAACTAAAGATAAATAAATAAATAAATAAAAGATAGAAAAGAGGGGAAAAAATGTTGGAGGAGTATGATGATGCGGTAGCGGGGTGGCGCGTGGATGGTTCCCGCAAAGCCCCAGGATGGTGGACACTGGCGGGTCTCCACCAACTGGTTATGACACACAGCACCGCCCAATTAAGAAATTAAGATTTTTTCATGCACTTCCTGGGTAACTGGAACCCGTTCAGAGGTGAGCAAATACGGGAGGTGGAGGGGATGGCGTGGGAGCTGCTGATGTAATGCTCACGGGATTTTAATTTTAATTTGATTTCTCACGTCTGCCTTTCCAATATTAAGAAAGAAAATAGTATATGTCAGAAGTGTTTTCACTGAAATCAGAAGCCAAATCACTGACTTCAGAACAACTCTGTTTGATCTCATCATGGAGACGAAATGATGGAGCAGTGTCAGGAGAGGGTAGCCCTGTGTCTTGATTTAGGAAATTATGGTTGTACTTAATTACGTAAGTGCTTTAGCTGGATAGATAGATAACGTATGGACACCAATAGAGTTAGGCCATTTGATGCAAAGTACTTTCTATCACCAACTGGTATATATGCACAATGTGTACCTTGTATATAATACAAGTGTTTCATATTAAAAGAAAAGTATTGTTTCGGTTGTTATATACGAATTGATAGCAGATATATATACCCTTGAGCCTGACTGCGTTATATATTTATTCTTGTGCTGCCAGATGGTTTTGTTTTTGTTTTTTTCACTTTAGGACAGACTTTTCGAAATGAATGTATCAGCTACATACTTTCATTAACTCCTCTAGAATAAGAGATCTTTCCTAAATTAAGTAATATCACCTGGTTGCTGCAGCAGTGTAATAAAAATATCGTACTTCGGTTCAGGGGTCAGTATTAGCTAATTTAGCCATTTTTTTTTTTTTTATCTGGTGAAACTGGCTCACTCCCATAATTTGGATTCTGAGTCTTGGTTGCTTGAAATTTGATAACCCTGGTATATGTAGGAATGAGTCTCCTTGGTTACCAGTCAGATCAACACTCCAGTCTGGCTATACCTGACCATCAACTGAGCTGAAAGCGGTTAGGGATCTTCGTCAGGTCAGAACAAATGTGCTATAGTTTCCTTTCGTTTAGGGCACAAATGTAGTTATTATTATATTATTGTTATTATTGTCTAATAGCAAGTTTCGTAAAGCTTTGTATGCAGGACACAACTTGCAACCCCTTAAGCCTTTTTTGATATACAGTACTGTCATCCTGTGGTCTCTCTCACTGGAACCGCAATTAAGCCATTTATAACGACTACCAGTGTAATTTACTCTGTGTGTGTGTGTGTGTGTGTGTGTGTGTGTGTGTGTAATATGTTAGTGATAATGACTCCATAGCGGTTTCCCTTTAATCTGTTGAGCGCCGAGAAGGCTAATTCAGTTATGCCACCTTACAATAGTGTCATTAAGAGAGAATTTCGTGCCATTACTCTTTGGTCCAGATTTACTGCCAACGAAAAAAAAAAAGTCACGGTAAACATCATCTTCGTCTTATCTTTAGGTTGGGAAAAAATGATTAAGATGATGATGAGGATGACTACAATTTTGAAACACAGAAGGAAGGGTTTTGAAGGAATATTATGTGCCGTATTTCAGTAAACATGGGTCCATTTGTTTCGAGAGGGTGCGCGTGTGTAATGTATGGCTTTACGTTTTTCTTTCTTTCTTTCATTATTTATTTATTTATTTATATCGCCTCACCTGTTATTTACTCAGCCCAGGATCCCCACCAACCCTATGAATGATCACCCACCCACTCCTTCTTGCCCTGTAATATGCAGTTACTGTCTGGCGTAATGTAGTGTCGCTTACCCCGGGCCTAAGTAGTGGGTTTTGGCCCGTACTGGGTGTGTAATTAAGACCTCTCGCTGTGGTATTGTTTATGTGTCAGGCTGGCAGGACCTTCAGGCTAAGCAGTGGTGGAAGTCCAAGCCGTGGCCGACATAAGCCTCTGAATTCTATGTGTTTTTAATTTACATCTTATCCTTGCCTATCTCCAGGCGAGTTTCTTCACAGTAATTCCACTACTTTGTAAAACGTCTTATCCTGGCTACTTCCAGAGGATTTTTCTCTTAATTCCACTACATTTTTACATTTTATTCTTGCTGTCTCCAGGGGATTTTCTTTCCTTTTAATTCCACAACTTTTTTTTTTTTACATCTTATTCCATCTTCAGGAGATTTTCTCACCGTTAATTCCACTACTCTTTTTTGTACATCTTATTCTTTCTACCTCCAAGCGATATTCTCACCTTTAATTCCTCTGCTTATTTTTACATATTCCTGCTATCTGAAGGCGATTTTCTTCCCTTTAATTCTACATCGTTTTTATTTGCATCTTATTCTGTCTCCAGGCGATATTATCACTTGAATCCTATTACGTATTTTTTAGTTTCTTGCTCTTGCTGTCTCCAACCGATTTTATTCAATTTCTGAGAGAGTTTTGTGAGTGAAGTGGTTAGATAAAGCCTTCTTCCTACCCTTCACTACTCTGAGACTCATCCTGAACCAAATAAAGCACTGTAGTTATAGTCCTTACCTTGGCCCATTTTTTCATCTTTTTGCAGCTCATTTCACGAAGTTCAGTGTCAGAAAACAGTGCTAAGGCTCAACATTCATTTCTTCGTGACTAGCATCATAACCCAGCGTTAATCTTTTGCTACAAGCCAGTATTCGAGATGGAAAGATGCAGTTTTAGGCCAAGATGGGGTAAAAAGGATATTTTGGTAGCAAGGATAAACTAGTTATGTCGTCCTCTGGCTGAAGAAGTATGTCCTCTCATATACTAGCACATATTCGTACCCTGTCCGTTCATACCGATACCAGACACAGACTCCAGCACAGACATGGCCATCACAACAACTGGACTTTCAGACGCATCGCCCACACTACAAGCACCCCTTCTTTTGGTATAATCCGCCAGCATGGGAAAGAGTCGTATATGGCAGTCACTTTCTCTTTTGTTGTAATCTGTGATGGGACAGTCATATTATTTTGATTAACTGACAGATATATTGATGCAGGCAAGGTACTAAATGACTAACCTTTCAGTCGAAGGTTCCGGTGGTTATCTTACTCTTTTTTTTCCCCCTAGATCATTCCTAGTCTTAATATTCAAATTACATCTAAAATGCTGCAACTACATCTGACAGCAAAAAATCTGTCACGCTGTTTCCTCTGTCTACATATTAGCGTTATTTTTCCCCCTCTATATGAAAATGAATGACTAATAAGTAATATCGCGATGCCTTACCTCACCTCCTGCCATCATCGGTATGGATTTCACTGTTAAAATATTCGATGTAGTCTGTTTTTTTCCCATAATATTTAAGGATAGTTGCATGTTATTTGCAGCTGATGTTTACCTTCTGACTAACAGATAATAAAGTACTCAGATGTGATCGAAAATAAGGAACCATCTACTTGAATTTTAGCGAAATGGTTTATGTTATAATATGTGTCAATGTTACTATGTTTCCTTTAGTCCCTGACAAAATTCGAGGGAATGTTGTAATTTGAGTTTCCGTTTTCCATGACTAAACGAATTTTTAAAGCCCATGGCCAGCAGACTCCCCCATTATTCACTTTCAGGGTCAACACCAGAATCATTTATCTGGCCTGATATCATCGCGTTGACGCACACGTACCCTACATAAAAAAAAGAAAAGGAGAAAGAAGCACATTGTCATAGCTGTGCTTTTCTTAAGATATCATTTTCGTTATATTCTCCCTGCTCCTAGACGATTTTATTCAGTAAAGGCGAGCTACATGGTACTGAACTGATTAGTGAAGCCTGTGTCCAACTACTATCCTAAGCTGAATGAAAATCGTCTGGAAATAGCACCAGTATGGTATAAAAACACGTCATCAGATTAAAGGGGCTTAACTGCTTCCTGTGTGCCTCTGTGTCTCTGTTTGTAAATTCTGTTTTATAACATTCATTATTCTATTGTGTCACCCTTGAAAGCAGTATACGACCTTAGACGGATTTTTTTTTTATTTATATAAAGACAAGACAGACGGACATGGGGGCACATCTTTCAGGTTCCAAACTGTGATTTCTGATAAATACTTTGTTGACTCATAAATACTTTGTTGACTCTATCTTCTAATCTGCAGGTGAGTGGCGCGTTGGATCGTATCTTAAACACTTTGAGGGTTTTATAACACTGATGTATTTCTCCATATGGCATTTTATAATCCCATGTATATTTATGCAGTCTGTCTGTATGAAAAAGGTACAGACACAGGTAATCGAGTAATGAGAGTAAAGCGCAAAGTTATTCGTTAAGGGAGATGTGGTATGTTACTTATGCAGTCTACGCCAATGTAAGACTATGATAAAGATGTAAGTTGCAATAATCGTTAGGTCCACATAATACACAAGAAGATAATCATCTGTTAGATGCAAATTTATTCGTAAAGAACAAAATGAAAGATGCAAAATTAATCCTTAAGGAAGAGACTATACTCTGTTCACTCTAAATTGGCCTAAAATTGTCCTCTCGCAGTCGTGAATGCTGAGTTGTAACAATAGATTAACAATGGAAATGGTGGTAGTCGCGAGGAAGTGTTATGGAAAGGTTTTAGAGCCGTAGTATAAATTTTTTTTTCACTGAGCTACCTGAAATGAACTACGAAAGGAAAATTTGGGCCAAGGTAAGATGAAGGAAGTATAGTAATTCCTCCAATCTGACGACAGTACGAACCCAAGTCCACCACAGTCACGCCTAGGTTGTCTCCACGTCCCCCCCCCCCCCACGCCATTTGTCCCACTCATTCTGGAGTCGTATTCCAGGTGGCATGGGAGATGTCGTAACACCTCATCCTTAGCGAGTTATTCTGCACGATACACCTTATTATCCTCGTGTCTGTTACTGATGCTGATTATACAGGGATTTAAATGGTATGGATAATAAAAAAAAAAAAAGTTAGAGTGCTGTATGTTAAATAAATCGCCAAGGAAGAGACGTAACGAAACCTGCTATGTCGCCCTAACACAACCCTTTATCACATACTGTAGTTTAGTATTCTTGATGACATAGAGGTCTTTGTAGCACTTCTTCCGTACTAATTACACGATGCTATTTATCTCTCATTACTGTCAATATCATTTTCATCAGCAACACACAAGAGAATATTTAATTGTAATGTACAAAACACATTGCCACGGAAAAGGTGCTACGAAGCTCCCTGTGCCAACGAGTATGCGAAAATTTGCTGTAGTACGCTGAGTAAATCGCTAAAGAAAAACTGCTACGAAACCTCCTCCGTCAGCATGAATGAAGTCTTTAATCCAACAAGTTTCCTCGTTTACATCCGCATGAATATTCGCTGGACCTTTTGGAACTCCATCTAGATCTCGTTTCAGAGCCATTTTTTCACTGCGCGATAGTTTTTGGTGGGACATCACTCTTCGCCGATACTATCAAGAGTCCCAAAACTCTGTTCGACTGGAGTGCTGAAGGCAAGAGTGATGGTCTCTGGGGGGGCAGTGTGATCGTTAGCGTCGGATGGTAATCGGTCAGGGTGATCTCTCAATCGGGGACGACTTATCAACTTTGGGATCGGGCCGTTCATATCGGGGAGCGCAATCACAAGTAAACATAACCAGCTGCACCCGATGACGTATTCGGTTGTTTTTATCTTACTACTTTCTGACAAAGGCGATGATGAGGAGCCTACATGTGGTGGCGCTGTGCACCCTAGGTGGAGCAGCTGCGGCGTCCATTATGGAGCCAGACCTCCTTATATTTCTCTGCATCTCACCATGTGGAAGTACCCTGGTTCGACCCAGGCGAGGTGCTGTCTACCACAAGATTGCGCCGGTCCTCTGCATGGTGTATGTATTGTATTGTACCTGTAGAACGGCTAGTAGTAGTTATCTACCTGTAGTCTGCTCGGCCGGACTGACTGGGGTTAATCAACAGCAGCAGATTTCCGGCAATTTTATTCAGCTTAGAAAAGTCCTCTCGCACTGATGAGGTTAATGAAGGCTTCAGCTCGTCCAGTTTGAACTCTCAAAATCTAAATAATGTTCTTTAGCACAAAAAAGATGTAAAATACGTCATGGAATAAAGAAATTTCCATATCTCTCTCGAAATTCTGATTCTGATTTGTAAGAATACCAAAAGTCATGAAAAGGTTCGGATGTCTCCCTTTCTTGTCGCTCCCGCAAAAGTAAAAATAACTTTGATAACTTGCGCACGTATTTCAGATTTTCATTTGCAGGAAAAACAAGAGACGTGGGAAGATTTAATTCTCTTTGCTTTGTCTTTCCTGCAAAAACAGATCCTCGTTACGGGAGTAAATTATGGAGTTTATTTCTTCTATTATAGGAAGGACAAGGAATGCAACAGAGACGAACTTTCCCTGATCTCATGGTTTTCCCACAAATCAAAATATGAATTACGAGACGGAGTTGATCCTTAGTCTGTTGGTGAATCGCAGCCCAGATCATTTCCATAAGGCACCCGACTAAGAAATTACCACTGGCCATATTTATAAAAGATCTTGAGCAGCTCCGTACGGTTATTATCACAGATCATTTTGAGTTTCGTATTTTACAGCTTAAAAGTTCACTTATTTAATTGCGAAGTAGAGATAGTACAGTCTGTTTCTTTTCGTTTGTCAAGGACCATTAACAGTTTTCAGCAAGGTTGTTGACCAGGTGCAGTCAGATTGGAGGGTAAATTTGTCTAGTAACCAAGGAGACTCATTCCTACCTCGTAACAAAGGCTAATTGAATTTCTTGCAGCCACGACTATATTAAACTTCTAGGAATGACCCAGTTCCCACAGTTAAAAACAAACCAACTATAGACGGGATAAGACAAACAGATATAAAAGCAGTCAGCAGTCTTATAAACAACTTCAGCTTAAGAGAACTTGTAAATAGGTCCCCAGGTCCCGACTTCACCCTCATCCGTCACCCTCACCCGTGACTCTATCTGCAGGACCCTCGCTTGCTTATCGTCGCCACATCGTTGCACTCCTCTCGCCAAAGAAATTAAAAGGAAAAATAAAGAAAAAAGGAAAGAAAAGCGACGAAAAATAGAATAAGAAAAAAAGGAAAGCAAATGAAAAGTAGAATAAGAAAAAAAACAAAAGCAAACGAAGAATAGAATAAGAAGATCTAAGAAAAATAGAATAAGAA
>JAGKTI010001270.1:42779-56981 GCA_018397915.1 Birgus latro | reverse complement strand
CAAGGTGGGGGAGGGGGGAGGGGAGCAGAAGGGGGAAGGATGTGGAAAGCAGAGAGCAAGGTGGGGGGGACAGAAGGGGGAAGGATGTGGGGGGGCAGAGGGTGTTGAGATTGGGTGGGGGAGGTGGAACGGGGGAGGGGGTGACCAAGACCATTTTTTTCCCTCTTCGGTCAGTTGCTCTTGAAAAAAATGGGGTCTTAGGTGGAGGTGAGGAAATAAACAAGATAATCCCGGCCTAATGAGGGGGTTTATCCGGCGTCCCGTATAATGAAGCCGTTGTGCAAAGGGGCTATCTCGGAAACCTTGTGATCCGAGATAGCGAAGCCTCCGCCTCGCTGGAAAACGGGTTCCTAATTGTTTTGTAAACCTACCTCGTTGTCTAAAAATCTCGTCCAGTTTTTCTTTTTTTAATACTTTGACACTGTAAACGCCTTAACCCCGCCGCGAAACTCGGAACCGTTGTTGATTTTGCCATTTCTGTTTTTCTTTAGGAAGATGAAGGTTAGGTCAGGATAGGTTAGGTAAGGTGAGTTAGGAAAATAGGTAAGACTGGGAAAAGTTTGTTTAGAAAGGTTAAGTTTGGGTAGAAAAGTAAGGTTAAGTTAGGTTAGGTTAGACTAGATCAGATCAGATATAAATTTGAGGTTGTTTAGGCTAAATTACGTACCCGGTAAGGTAAAGTTAGGAAGTCAGGTAAGGTAGTGTTTGGTAAAGTTAGGGTACGGTAGGGTAAATTAGGATTGGTTAGTTTCCAGGGATTAGAATAAACAAGGCTAGTTTTTAGTTATTTCACTTTTTTAGGGAGGAGTTGCTCTTTAACCCATAGTTCATATATATACACGCAGTCAAGTGAGTGTGATTTTATGGTATGCGTGTGAAGTTTGTGTATCTGAATTGGATTTTATTATGTTATTGCTGTACGATGGAACTAGTCTGTGTTGTTTCACAGCCGGGATCAACTTCTGTATAATTGTAGTCAGTTAATCATTCCTTACCCCGATTACTCCTTCCTTTATTTCACTGTAGCTGCCTCCAGACTCTCATGCTCATTTAAGGCAAGACCTCTTTTAATCCCACCATTTACAAAAGTTTCATCCAAGCCGAATAAAATTATTTGGAGATAACGAGAATGATATGCAATTGCATCATCGTAGTTAAAGGTTAAGTTGTTGTTGTTGTTGCCCCAGCCTCATCTGAAACTTAAATCCGGTAGACTGCGGAGCAAAGTTGCCCTTGTCCTGCAATCCACTATCCTCCTGTTAGGGGAAAAAGAGCAAGTTGGGGGACTTTTATAAACCAGGCAGTGGAGCCATCTGGTTACAACGGTACCACCACATGTAGGCGTCCCCCTCCAGCACCCGGTTGAGGTATGAATAGCCTAAGCATTTCCCAGCAGCATAAGCCTTTGCTCTGCGGGTCTTATTCATGGTAGCTTTAGAAATTTCATAGTATTTCTTCACCAGCGACATATTCCACACATTTCATCTCAATATCTATTTACGTCATTGATTCAAATTTTGTCGATACTGAAACAACATAGACAGTATGCAAAATTATGCTAAGGTTTAATATGCCGAACAAAAAACATGGTGCTGTGAATCTTGCAATGATGAAATACGATCATACATGTCTACACAGGGAGTCCCGAGAATTTGCCCAACTTTACGAGGTTATTTTATGTATAATTTTGAGTTAAAAAAAAATAAAAAAAAATGCTATAAACGCAGGTCCTGTTCTCAGTCGTTACAGATCTACAATTACTGATGACCTGGGTGAACTATCAGGGAGATCATTGAAACACGTAAGATCATCAGTAACTGCGGTAAAGGTTGAAAATTTGACCCGTGTTGATATAGCATTAATACTCAAAGTCCTAGAATGTCCTCCTAAATCTTATGTTCATTCAGATTTTGACTCATTTAGAACTTAACTCCTTGAATGCGATGACGTGTTTTTGTTTATTTAGTTCTTGTTTTTTTTCGGCTTGAGATAAACTTGTGAAACTGAGGGGTTGGACTGAGCCTTCAATTAACCCCCTCTCTTTTTGGTGGTGTCCTCCTCTTTTCTCCCATCGCAGCGTTATTTTCACATTCAGTCTTGTTTTTCTCACGGGCTCATCCTAGTTCAGTTGTCGAGCTTGTCCGATCGTCAGTATAGTACAAGTAAGCCATTTCAGCGACCCACTCAGCTTTTTCCCTTTCCAGCATGATAGCTCTTATATTATTTACCGGTAATCTTAATTTGACTTAATCCTAACTTAACCCTAACGCTAAAACCAACATAACCTAGTTTAATTTAACCTAATCCTATCCAAACCTAACCCTAAGCCAACCCAACCCAATTTTACCTTAAAATACTCACCTGATCTAACCAAGACCATCCTGGAATGAAAAAGTTATCCAGATCAGTTCGTAAGCTTGCATCCCATCCATTGCTACTTGCTCTAAACCCGATGATTTTAATGACAATTTTACGATTATGCGTGCTTACTTCATAGCGGTTTTATTCAGTTTCCAGGAGACTTTGCGAGATGGAGGGGTTAGCTACAGCCTTAGTCCAGTGCTAGAGCTTAAAATCCCCTGGTGGTAACACGATTAAAATGAAAAAGACGTCTTCATATTTAAGTTTAGATATTTCTGGCTGTTACATGGTCACTCCGTTTTAGAAACCAACCGGTCTGGCGGGAAATCGGCCCATTTCTGTGTTGTATAATCTCCATAATTATCTGTTCAAGGAAAAATTGACGCTTGCATCCAGTATCATGATAAATGTAAGCCAAAAATTGCAGAAACCGCTCAAGTGGAACAAGAAATTATTATAAATATTACTAAACGGCATACAGTAGCTGTCGATAGCATCACTATGCCTTATAACTATATTGCCAATATGCAGTTCGTCTTGCCTTGGTTTCATAATATTGTAAACTTGCGCAATAAATCCAAAGCATCCTGTTGTGTGCTGCTGTCGAGAATGTCTTGAACGCCTGAGTTATGCTGATCAGGTTTCACATATCAGAAGGCTGGATCTGCTTATGACCACTAAGAGCACGCCAGAATGTGATGTAGTTATTATGTGTCCAGGTGCTTGTCAGGGATCTCCATCTGCCGCCATAGTTGCTGTGCATTATGTACAAGGAGAGTCTGAAGGTTGGCTTGAGAAGGAATATGAAGAGAACTCCTGTTAAAATAGATGAAGAACTAGTGTGTTAAGAACTGCATCTACTTGGGTCAGACAGTTCAGGCCGACCCTACCCATGACAGTGAAATCAAGCGAAGTCTGGGATTAAGAAACTAAGTAACTACATGAAAGATAAGCTGTTGCCTTTGTCAACAAAGATAGTTATATAATCAGCGCGTCCTGCCTGTTTTAACCAATGGATCGGAAACGTGAAACAAAATCTGTGGAATTTTGCAGTGTTTAGCGGGAAATGGAAAGGATTATGTCAGGGATAGATGTAAGAGAGTTCCCTGGAAAAACTAACAGACGAAAGTATAGGATATGATCACTACAATAAAAAGTTAAAATGAACACAGACAGGTCATGTCCTTTGTAGAATGAATAACGGACAACCTGAAAAACGGGATAGCAACCCAGAGACGGAATGAAAGAGGCAGATAGAGATCAAGGCGGCGAGATGAGATTCGGAGATTTGCTGGAACTGAGTTGTGTAGGTGGCAGCCAATAGATCAGAGTGGAAGAAGTTGGGAGAGACCTTTGTCCTGCAGTGGACTGACTCGTGGTGGTGGCGGCGATGACGACGGTGGAGAAGAAAAAATCGCCAAGATGCTCAAGAGATAAATAACGAAAAGCATCGCCGGATTCAAGGATTTAAAAAATCGCAGATTACCTCCGATGGCAGGGAAGAGCGTCCATTAGCATCAACATTCCCTCTCCCCTCCCCCCCATCAGTGGTGAGTGAAGGCGCTAGTGCCATTGCTACACGAGACCACCTGAATCATATCCATAAATCTTCTCGAATTTAAGCTGAGAATAAGGTTGCTTAGGTACACTTGTATCCTCACTCATACAGCTTCCAAACACCGCTCAACCAAACGAGTGAATAAAATGAAAAAAAAAAAATATTGGCAAACAATATGATCTCTAATTATGAATCACTGGTATGGAATTACAGAGGGAGAGAATTTGTCTGAGATCCTTTATGAATACCCTCCTTTGGCTATCTTATATTCAGTCCTTCAGCTACAGCAGACACTTGTTTGTCGGACCAGCGCAGACCCACAACTTCGCATACGTCTTCATCATAGTCACACTTTCGCTGGCGCCGATTGAGAATCTGCTTAATGAAGTCCAGTGTCGACGAGAACCTCACTGAGTCCTGATTGTGGACCCGGAGTCACTTAACGTTTTCCTAAATTTCTTGTAAGAATTTCGTATGCGGCGTGAATTTTAACTCTTTAGATGTGGTTGTTACAAATACAGTAGGTAGTGTATTCAGGCTTGCAGTAGAAGATTTTGTTTCATTGAGAAAAATTCGAGTAGTCAGACTTAAAAAAAAAAAAAAAAAAAAAAAGCTAACAACACTTTCTTGGTTTTTGGTACACTTTGGAATTTTATTTAGTCTATCACCAGACGATTTTGTTCAGCCAAGACAAAATCTAGCAATCAAAGGAATAACCCTGCGAGTATTGCAGGGCATTATTGTAGCGATTTGTAATCCAGATGTTCTTATAATAAGAGTAAAAATTTTCTTAAGATATTCTTAAAATGGTGTTCACTTAATTAAGGTAAAAATATTCTTATGTTATTCCTAAGACTTATATGACGAGTTCGTCAGGTACGATAAATAGTATCAGTTTCCATCCCCTCTCAAGAAAAAACGGGGAGAGGGGATAGTGCGTATACTTTCTTATGCAGAATTGCCGACATACTGGTACTGCCAATTAGCCTTTAGTCATACCTCATCATCAGCTTTGGGATTAAGTTAAGATATGGGTTGGTCATCGGACTTGTGAAGCAAGTAAGGAAGGTGATGGCAGGTGTGGTGATTAAAATAATTTGTAGGTGACCCAGATGATGCTGGTGGAAGATGAGGTACGTTAGGAAGGTGATGAAAGGTAAAGCAAATTAGGTTGGTGGTGACGGGTGAGGCACCTTAGGAAGGTGATGGCAGGTGAGGCAGGCTAGGAAGATGACGACAAGTGAGGTAGGTTAAGAAATAAATGGCATGTGAAACAGGTAGTTGAGGCAGGAGAATGCGGCAGGATAGGCAGACAGGGAAGCTCACATATAGTGGGTAATGCAGTGGTGAAGTAGGTCGTTTCTTTATCCACGTTTCATCCAGAGGCTCCTCATGTCACCCCAAGGCCAGTGTCACCCAGCACCACTTAGAATGACACGGCAGTAATGACTCTCCCCACCTTCATCGTCGCCTGGGATTCATTAACTTAACGTGTCTTGGTATTATGAATCATTTTAGTTTTAACGTATTTGTTGATGCGGGAACATATCATGGAGAGGCTCTGTCTATCTGTGTCTCGCTAATAATTTTCGGACAAGAGATGGTTCACTCTCGTAGACTTTATCAACACCCCATATTATGCCCTTGATGACCCTGCATGTGTCTAGTACCTTTGTTCACCTTATTATTCACTCTAGTCTGGTTGTGAAGTGTTTGGTAGTTGTATGAACGAAGGTAAATGTACAAATATAAGCAAGGAATTACATACAGGTTTAAGGCTTTTATGAATACGGCCTCAGGTTTTGCCAATTCTCAGCCTCGCCTGCCCGCCATACTTTGAAAGATTTCGTAAAACCTTTTTCTTAGCAATTTATTCTACACATGCCATTTTTTTTATGCTCATGGCGTTACTCGAACAATGCCGTTACTGAGAGAGAGAGAGAGAGAGAAATCAAGGTGTCATAAGAAATAATAAATCGCAGAGAGAGAGAGAGAGAGAGAGAGAGAGAGAAGAGAGAGAGAGAGAGAGAGAGAGAGAGAGAGAGAGAGAATCAGGTTGTAATACGAGTAATAAATCGCTGCGAAAAAGCAGCCACGAAAGCGACAATACCACTTACACAACGCACCTGAGTAAGACGTATGCTTCCTCAGTCAGCGCCCCGGCTCCTCTCCAGGCTCGTAGTGGTGGCGGGCCTCACTTTGCATGTCAGATGGCGGTGATCGATACGTGTAATTTATGGCGGTGAAATGCAATATATTAGCCACCCTCACTCCCAAGCCCCGCGGCCAGGGACTCTTGGCTCAAAATACGTCTCCTCTCGCCACCGCAAGTTTTCCAAGAGTTTTCTAAGTGCTCTTCCTCCTCGACTCTCACTGGAGGCTCCGAGACGCAGGGATTTTTTCCATGAATATGCTTCCCCGTCATTAGATTATAGGCGTGATGTTATCTCTCTCGAAGAGCATACATTACTCACAGCACGTCATTTATTTTCGTTACCGTTATGCATGGGCTTCGTCTTTTGTAGCACGTGTGTGTGAATAATGTTTTGCAAGTTTTTTGTGGTATAGGGATTTCCATTTGTGAAGAAAATGTACGATACTATAGTTCTTTCATCTCAACTTGCCCTAGATTTTTGCTATTTTGCAGTTGTTGTTTTTTTTCTATTTTTTGTGCTGGGAATTTCAATTTGTGGAGAAATAATGTAGCTCTTTCACTTAAATTGTCCTAGATTTACGTTCTTTTACAGTTTACTTCCTCAAGTTCATTGGCAGTGAAATAATTTACGACTCTACATCCTTTCCACAGCACTTTTTCGTGACTAGCGCCGTGTTCTTGTGTTAATCTCTTGTTATAGCTCAGCATTCAAAAGGGAGATATGACATTTTTAAGTCTTCCACAGTACTTATTCGTGACTAGCGCCGTTTTCTTGTGTCAGTCTCTTGATATAGCTTAGCGCTGAGAAGGGAGATATGGCAATATAGGACCAGGTTAAGCTGAAGTGAATATAGTGCCGAGGAAGATGCAAGGTTTCAGTATAGAGGCGGGGATCACACAGACTTCGCAACGTGACCCCTGGATTCGTATCAGGAACCGTAATCAATAACAGTTTGCAGTTATCAGAAAATGCGTTGTTTTTCGTCTACTGGTTGTAAGGCATTTTGTAGCTGTATGCATGGCGACTGAAGTATAAACAAGCAATCTTATATATACAACATTAGCTCAGGAAAATATACTTTTTATTTTTCTTTAACTGGCCTAACCTTGTTCTCTCTATGTTCATTGCTGAATTCTGACAATAGTTTAACAACTGATTATAATGCTAGTCATTAAGAAGTGTAAAGAAAAGTATGTCGAGTCGCAGTATTATCTTATTCCGTCATTGAACTACGTGAAAGAAGCTGCAAAAGGACGGAAATGTGGGTAAGTTAAGGTGAAAGAACTATAATGCCGTGATTACTGGCTCTTGTGCATTCGCCTCTTGTGTTGTACCCGACCAGCATCAGGCGGTCCCTTTGGCCTTATCTGCTCGTGCTGGCTTCTGTAACACCGCTTAGTCCTTTGCAGTTCTTTGCCCACACAGCAGCATGCCCTCTTGTTAGACTTTGCTCTGAAGCCACTGGTCTCTCAGGCATCACATCACTACTTCCCTTCACACCATTGTATCATGCTCATATACCACTCCTTACTCTCACATTTGCCATCACAACACCACCCCTTACACCAACCCTTGCCCTCACACCACCACTACTTGCACTCATACCACGACCACTAACACTCATACCACCTCTTGTCCTCACACCACCACCCTCGCACCTTGCCTTCACACCATTCCTTGTCGTCTCGCCACCACCTATTGCCCTCACACCACCACAGCTTACCCTCCCACCTTTTCCTGCTGTCACATCACCCCTGCCCTCATACCACCCCTTGCCCACGCACCCCGACTTGCCCACACCAGCACCCAGACTCCCACTAGATCACTGACAATACAGCACCCAACCGCTCCCAGAGCTCGTAAAAGGGTCACCTCCACTGTGTCATCACCTCCTCTCACCCCCCCCACCTCCCACCCCAACTTCTTGCACTGGCGTGTTACAAAGCGAAGGTCTTTGGAGGAGTTATTGATCCTTGTGTTTTTTGCCTCTGTGTGTGTGTGTGTGTGTGTGTGTGTGTGTGTGTGTGTGTGTGTGTGTGTGTGTGTGTGCGCGCGCGCGTTTTTAAGGTTTTTATTCTTCGTCGGGCGTAACCACTATTCAGAGCTCATTTATCCGTCTTTTAGAACCTTGACTAGGAAATAGCCAGTAATCACCCAAAATGTTATGATCTAGCTCTTAAGCACATGTCAGATGTAGAAAGACGTATTTAATTGACTCATCAAGTACAGGGAAATGCACGAGTATTGTAAATTGATATCTAGGAATGGTGAGTATCCAGTTTTGCTCTGCTTGTGATGCAAGATTGATTTCGATTCCGTTTCATTGTAGTCTGTTCAGGAAGTAAGCTGAAACTCCATTTCCGTGGCTTGACACATATGATTTTTTTATAGAATATTTCTCATTATAACAAGAAAGAATAAAAGGATATCTATTTGAAAAAAAAACATAAAGTCGTTTTTGAATTTACGATAAAACCACTTCCACAGCTTAATGAACTGAAATTAAACTGTCCCCAACACTTGTGAAGGTTATTGTTTTTAACTCTTGGTCAGAGTGAATACAGTCTTCTCTTGGTACTCCTCTCCCTCTGTGGTGACTCTAGTGCACAGTCGTGATCTGTAGTTTTTTCTCCTCCCATGTTGAAGGCAAGTTGAATCTAGGGATGTTTCTGCACAAGAGCTCATCTCAGCAGTGAACAAACAAACGACCTAACAGTCATTATGTTCAAGTGCTGTGCAACCCTAATGCAAAAACGCCCCTGGATTATGCTCGCCTTCCGACCAGAGTGGGATAGATATTATAGATCATGACTGTGTCATGTGGCAAAGACAGAATAAGTATATGAATGAAAACATATTTCCTTCTGCATGATTCACAGTGTATAAGCACGATTTACGTTGTATAGTCATTCATACACATATCCAGGCACTGCGTCTCAGCTACATATACGCCAGAATAATTTCACCTGTGTGTGTTTGAGTGTATGTACCAGTTTGTATGTTCGTGGGTGTACCTGAATGTGTCTGTGTGCGTGTGTGTCTATGTAGGCGTGTTGGGCTGATGTATGCGCCTAGGTGTTACGTAGAGTATTTATCTAGATGTCTGAATTACTTTTGAAAGCAAGTTGGTCATTACTGAGATGGTCTGACAAAAGATTGTTTCTGTTCTCTGGTAAACATGTAATGTATGAGCGTGTGTGCGTTTAGTAGTGTGTGTGATATGAGTGGAAGTGTGTGTACGTGTGTGTGTGTGTGTGTGTGTGTGTGTGTGTGTGTGTGTGTGTGTGAGAGAGAGAGAGAGAGAGAGAGAGAGAGCGCATACCACTCTCATAAGACAACACTCAAACACCAGCGCTCACAAGAGAGAAGAGACACGAATAAACATCAACCAGCGCAAATAACAGCAATGCAGTATAAAGGGTACATAAGTTCTTAAGCAGTTCTTTTGATCGCTTCTCAGACACACAGCCAAGGAGTCAAAGGCCGCAAGCGAGGGGAATATAGGCTACAGAAGGCCAGTCGCCCGGTAATGTCTTTATTACTGCCTCATGCATATTCTCAGATCCCCGACAACCCAAGTGCTGATTGGTCTTTGAGGAGGAGGAGGAGAGGATCTTTTTGTGGTCGTTCAGAGAGGCCATTAACACAGTAACACGACGTCTTTATTATATTTTTGATGCCTCCAGACGATTTCGTTCAGCTTAGGGGGAATTTTTTTCATGCCAAAGAGGTCAAGCCTTCATTTACTTCTGCAATACAACTGGTCTCTTTGCAACTCAGTATAATTGTAGCTAATTAAATAACATACATGGTATCGGACTGAAGTATTTAACACTATATCACAATGTCATATTTATTTTATTACTTTTCCTAACAGACGATTTAGCCATCAAAGGAAAGTCCTTCATACTGAAGGGGTTAATGAAGGCTGTATCCATCCCTTCCGTTCGTTTTGTTCGTTTATAAAGGCACCAACATGCTTGCATGCATTGGCCTTGGTCAATGGCGGTTCTCCACGCTGCTCGATCTCTACTAGCCTCTTCATTCAGTCCCATATCCCTGAGATCACACTGTATGACCTCATTCTAGGTATTTTTCGGTCTGCCTTACACAACTCTACAGTTACAAAAGTCTGTGATAAGCTAAAAAGAAATCCCATCTAGCTCCAAAGTTATTAATATCTTTCTCTCTCAGCCTCCACTTCTAAGCAAATCAGATCTCAAGCTTTACACAGCTCTCCTCACGCAGCCGCAGGTCACATTCTGGCCAGTTTGCATAATTTGAGGCGATCCTGATATTTGGCAGCGAAAAAAAAAAATCCTATTTATTTTTTCCCACTGAGGGCGGTCGTGTGGTGGAAATGGAGCTTGTGTGCGTGTAAATCCCTAGCCCAGCGGGGAAGGTGGGGCTGGGGAAGAGAGTGGAGGCTGAGGGAACGTAGGGAAGAGGAGTTAGGGAGGTGTGTGTGGATGGGACTGAAGTAGGGAAAAAGTGGAGAAGAAGCTTGAATGCGTTATTGGTTTCAGGGATGGAGGAAAGAAGGCGGGCAGTGGGGAAGGGGTTGGAAATGAAGAGGTTTTAGCGTGGTGAAGTGGAGAAGGGAAGAGAAGAGTAATTAAAAGTGGAGAAAGGGTGTGAAAGGGGTGGATACAAGTAGGGGAGGATGTGGAAGGGAGCTATGGGGGATTGTGGTGAGGAAAAGGTAGGGAGGAGTGATTATATCTGGGGGAATGTTAAGGAACTGGGGTTAGAGGTAGGAGCTGGGGGTCAGAATTTGAAGGAAGGGTAGGTGAAGAGGGGTGGGGGGAAAGGGGAGAGAGACTTGGCGGAGAGAGGTTGAAGTGGCGTGGAGACGTGGGATTGTAGGTGTTTAGTTAAGAAGGGTTGGAGGGGAATGAGAGTTTGAGGTGAATGGAAATTGGTGGGGCGAAAATGAGTATTCAAAACAATAGGGAGTCAGTCTTAAGTTTGTTCGTGAAACAATGTCCTGGTTGGTCAGATTTCACCTTAATCCTTTCAGTACGATGATTTCTTTTATTATTAATGGTACCTTCAGACGTTTATATTCAGCTTATAAGAGGCTTTTCAAAATGTATGGATTAGCCTTAGTCTTCATTAAGCTCCACAACACTATAGGTCTTTCTTTATCTCTTTGACTTAGAGGACGCTTTACTCGAATGTATGTATGTATTACCTCCGCCAACGAAGTTGAAGGTTATGTATTCATCCATGTTTGTCTGTTGGTTGCTCTCACGGTATCTCCAAAAGGTCATAGTGAATGTCAATGAAATTTTGTAGAAGGGTATGCCATGGACCAAGAAAGAATTGATTGAAGTTGGGGGCAGATCCTGATCCAGATCCGGAGTATCCCGCACAATATCTCAAAAAATTCTCAGTGAATTTCAGTGAAACAATGTGGAAGGGTGGAGCATGGGCCAAAAAAGAATTGATAAAATTTTGAGGCAGATCCGTATTTGGATCAGGATCCTATGTATCTCGCCCAGTATCTCCAAAAGCACTCAATTAACTTCAATAAAATTTTGTGGAAGAGTGGGCCATGGGTCAAGGAACAGTTATTTAAATTTAGGGGCGGATCCGGATCCTACGTATTCCACACAATATCTCCAAGGATCCGGATCCTTTTTTAATGGCATTGGCGAAGGTATGCGCTCTGTGAGTGCAATCTAGTGTTGTTATTTTTTTTACGTACTTTGGCTTCGTCCAGTTTAGGAGAGTCCCCAGGTAGTGAAGGAGTTAATGAAGGCTATAATTTACCTCTACAACTCGAAAACCTCCTGAACTAAACAGAACACTGCACACCAATAATAACAATGATAATATCAGCAATAACAGAAATGTAATAATAATAATAATAATACTGTAATAATAAAGCAAGATCGATAGCCGGAACAAAGGATGACGTCAGTACAATGAGGGAATGTCTGTGGGAATCAAGCTAAATGTGACTGGAGTAGTTTATAAGGAATTCCCCAAGAAGAATAAAGCTTAAGAGATGCCTATTTACGGTACGAAGGTCATGACGGCAGATAACTCTTGTTTTGCCAATCCTTCCCTTGAATACGATCCACAGTAACAAATGCTGCATCCAAGTCATTTATTATAGTGCTGGGTGAACGGGGCGCGGGGTAAAAAAAATGAAAGAAAGAAAGAAAAAAGGAGAGAAGAAAGAAAAAAGGAGAAAAGAAAGAAAAAAGGATAAACCCTACCCTTCAGTCTGACCGAGTCGAGAATCGAATTTGGGTTATTCCACATGCGATCTGGACGCGTTAAACTCATATACTTTCGGCCTACAGCTGCTCCCGGTACCGCACACTGGTGCTGGAGAGCGACACCTTCACGTGGTGGCACCAGTATATTAGGGCGGTTCTACACCAACGTGCCGCGAAAGGAGGATGGTGTATTTCAGATGAATCTGGGGCCACAACTGTAACAAGTGCACAGTCTGAGGTACTTTAGATTATAATGCATGCAGACGTACGACCGGCTTTTGATCACTATAATCATAAGTCGGAACACTGATCATCTACCTGTACACCTGTCTGTCTGTGTCTGGCCGTCTGCCTGCCTCATACCAGTCACTCATTCTCAGCGTTAATTCATGGTATTCGTAAGTAAGTATGGCCCCAGGTTCCTCTCATCTCCCGCCTTTTCCCCCGCCTGCCACTTCAACCTGTCGTCCCTTATGTTCTCTATTTTATCCCTCCATCTCGTGCTCGGTCTCCGTCTCCACATTTCCTCATCACAAAACACACGCATAAATATTCATTTCGCACAGGGCTATGGAGTTGTTATTCATGTATGTAGAGATTCACATGCAAAATATGCCTCGAGACCCCAAGTAATCAGGGGCTCATATCGGCTACTGTAGAGATTAATATCGGCTACTACAGAGAATAATACTGGCTACTGCAGAAACTAATATCGGCAGCTGCAGAGACTAATATCGACTGCTGCACGCGGTTGGAAGCAGGTATTTATTTACCTATGACTGTATCTCTCTACCTAGTGGGGGAAAAAGGGCAGTAATATCTTCAGTTCAGGAGGTTGTTTAGCACCTTTCCCTTAGCCATATATTTAGGCATGTTTTACCTTATTATTCCCCTGTTGTTGTTTTTTATATTTGTTCTGTATCAACATATCCGACAAAAATAACATACGAGAGTCGTTAAAGAGGAGGCGGTGACCAGTCGGTAGAAAGGTAGTCGGCTGTCTCACTGGGCCCGGACTCGAACCCCTGCTGGGGCAGGGAACAACTTAAAGGATTTGAATTTTGTTAAAATAAACGTTACTGATCTACCATTAGACCCGCTGACATGTCATAAAAATACCTTCGCTGACACCAGTCCTGTATGAGACAACCGTAGCCTGTATTCAATATGGACGGTGGGGGTTAATGCCGAAGCAGTGACATGTGGAGATGTATGGTATGTAGGAGGACTCAGGGAAGGGGTTCTTGAGCCTATGCCCTGAGTCACGCATATTGAAAAAAAAAAATGATCTGACATATAAACAAACGCTGATCAGGAACAGGTGCCATGGAGCGTCTTTGAGCCCTTGAGTACGGTAATAATATAGGGAAAATTTTCGAGAATTAGAAGTTAGATATATTCTTTTCGTGTTAGAGCGAGTTACATAGATTCATTAGTACTTCCATAACTAGAGGTCTTTCCAGTAAAAAAGAAAATAATCTAGTAGCACCAAGATGAAGAAAAAATTCCGTCTTAGTGCTGAAAGTGTAAGCTGAACTGAATACACACCACAGACACTGCCACGCAAAAAGAAAAAGATTATATTTTTATCTGTGGACTACAATCATCTCGTGCACAGTCCCAGTCTTCTCCAAGAACACGAGCCTCAGCATTCATTGATACATCCAGGTTCCCATTTGTACAGCTGGCCTAACAGGATAGTAGTTGTTGCGACCCCAGGCTAATCTGGACTTGAATCTGGTGCACTGTAATCCAGGCTTAACCTTAACCCTCTTCTGCAGCCCACCATCCTCTCATTTCGGGGCTAGGGAAGTAGCTGAGGTAACCAGGAAGCTGAGTTGTCCGGTTATATCAGTGTCACCACAAGGCGTCCCTCTCGAGCAGCGGGTGAATAGAC
>JAGKTI010001270.1:20776-33137 GCA_018397915.1 Birgus latro | reverse complement strand
ACCAAGACTAGCCCAGCGAGACCACCGCCACCCTACTTCACATACCACTACTAGTCAGCGTCTCACACCACCACCCTAACCTGTCACACCACCACCCACTTCTCACAGCACGACAAGCCTCCCTCTCACACCACTATTCCCACCTTTCACACCACCACTTCTTATACCACGGCTAGTTCACCTCTCACACCACTACACTCACCTCTCACAATACCACCTCACCTCTCGCACCACCACCCTACCTCTCACACCACCACACCCCACACCTCCACACCCCACACATCCACACCCACCTCTCACACCACCACACCCCACACCTCCACACCTTCTCTCACACCACCACCCCACCTCACACACCACCACCCCACTTTACGCACCTCCACCCCACCTCTCACATCACCACTCCATGTCACACATCACCACCCCACCTCACACACCACCATCCCACCTCTCACACCACCACCTTAAGGCACGGTAAACGTCAGCCGAGTATATTTAGTTGAGGGTAAGTATTGAGCCTGAGGATGTTAATACTGTCTTAATCAGCCCTCTCGTGGTCGCGTCAGCAGTGTTTTACTTTATACAGGTTTACATCATCATCATCATCATCATCCGGACCTCCTGTCCCACCCTAGGGCAGGCATGGTTTTAAGCAGATATGTGGGAAGTGAAGCCTGAGAAAATTAATACTATTCCCATTAACAGTCACCTCAACTCTGTTATTGTTATTGTTGCTGGTACTAGAAGATTTTATTCAATACTTGGAGTCTGAGTGTTATACCCTTCATCCGATTACGTTTGTTTATATAGACATACATACATACATTCATACATATAGGTAAATTCAGGTATTCTCTACATTTACTCGTATACTTAGCTGAGAAAAGATTTCTGGTAATGTATAGATTAGATAATAGGCTTTATTAATCACTTCCCTACAATAGTTCCTTCGTAAATTGAATAAAATAGTCTGATATTAGCAGATGTAAATTTATGGTCTGATTGATGGGGCTAAACATGATTATGAAACCCCAAGCGGTAGGAGAAAAGGCCGTAGAGTTATTTAGTATTTGCCTGGGTGCGTTTGAGCTGAAGGATGGAGAGGGGGTAAGGGGCGGCCTGTTACTGTATTATCGTAGGATTAGGAGGCTCCCTGACATCATCATCATCATCATCATCATCATCATCATTATCATCATCATCATCATCATGTCTGTTTCTGCTTACAACTCATGTGCATTTTCTTGTATGGTGTATCTGCAGTCTGTGTCGATGCTGAAGAGAAGTGTTACAAAATCATTGGATGTCATGTGTAAAATAGAGCGTGAAGAGGTAACGGAAGACCTTCTAAGCTTATAATAATGCTGTCGTGTGTGTGTGTGTGTGTGTGTGTGTGTGTGTGTGTGTGTGAGAGAGTGAGAGTGAGTCTAAGTGTGAGAGAGAGAGAGAGAGAGAGAGAGAGCGAGACAAGGGGGGGGGGAGAAACCGAACACCTGATCCAATTATTTCAAGTAAAGCAGTGTATTCTTATGGAGTTTGAGTCATAGTTCCTCACGGCTTAGAGTTCTTGCCTGACTAGCAGAAGGGAAGAAAAGTAGAATAAACGAAAGATCAAGGGTAATTTCTAGAGACTGAGTAGGAGAGAGAATCAAATAAAAAAGAAAAGATAAAGGAGGAGTAATTATTAGAGACAGAATAGAAGGTTAAATAAAAAAAATATGATCAGTAATGAGCTATTTTTAGATAGAATAGGGGAGAAAATCATGTAAAAAAAAGAAATGATAAAAGTGGGGTAATTTATAGAGAGAACAGATCACAGAAACAAGAAATAATAAGAGAGGAGTTATTTTTAGAGACTCACTGAGGAAAGTAAATCAAACTTTTAAGCACGTGGCTGGCACTGGGGGTATGAGTTTTAATTTTCCTAGATGGCGTTCCCAATTTCCCCGGTGCTTTCTTTCCCGTGCGTCTCATTATGTTAAGAGGCACTGAGAGAGAACAGGGTGGGAGTCGTAACCCTCCTGAACCGTCGGCTGGTTCCATTATCGCGGCCTGGCAGTAAAGATCTTATCCCAAAACATCATCGTATCTCATAGAGCCAACCGTCTGCCGACAGCTCTATCGGGAAAGGCACTACCCAGGCTCTTATTCCAGGGGTTACGAGAGCTGGCTTGACCGTATTGTAGGTGGCGTTGGAGGCCTCGTAGCACCTCTACTTTGGCGATTTATTTTGCATATTAGTCCTTTTATCCATGTCTGTTTTACTAATACAAACTACGTCGCTACCAGTACTGATAGTAGTTTTAGCCCCAGGGTTATGTGAAACATGAACCCTGTGGACTGCAGACTGAACCTTTCTTTTTCCGTAGGTCCAACATTCTCCTCTCAGAAAATAGGGAAAGGACTGAGGGACGTTTGTATATTTGGATAGCAGATCTGCCCGGAAATATCAGTGCCACCCCGTGAAGGCGCCGCTCTCCCGCAAAAATAAATGCATGACATAAAAACATAGCATTTGGTATACATAATAAATCGCTAAAGAATATCTGCAACGAAACCAGTGCTACCTAGAATACGACCCTACCGGAGAGCAGTTTTCTAGCTGGCAAACAAGGCTTTAAAGCACCTCATCCTTTGCCATCAGTTTTACATATTACACCTTAACATTCTTGTTTATGTAATATCATTGTAATATCAACATTGTATCGGTAATAATTAGGAGGATATTGTAATGTAGGATCAGTAACAATTAAGAGGATATTGTGATGTAGAACTAATCGCTGAAGAGGAGGTGCTACGAAACTTCCAGAGCCATATGGAATACGGCCCTCTTCCTCTCCAGTGGGACCCCGAGAAGACTGACCTGGAATGTAGCTGGATTTAGAGCCTTGGGGAAGTTTTGTAAAGTGTACTAAACAATTTCCACTGTAACCTAGACTCCACTGTAGTGAATTATCATCGGAAATCCGTACAGTCACGCTATTAAATGATGTTACAAAGTCCACTGAAAATGAATGGGCTTTGTGACATCACTTCCTAGCGCGATTGTACATTTCATTTTCATTTTCATTTCCAGTCTGGTTGTGAAGTGTTTGGAAGCTGTAAGAGTAAAGATGAAGGTATAGACAAGCAATTTTATGTATGACTTATGTTTAGGAAAGTATATGAATGCAGCCCCTGGACCCGCATTTATAAACCCCAGTATTTAACCGCTTAGTGTAATGTATTTTCTACTAGACGGTTTTCTTCAGCTTAGGATATCTGGTGGTAACGAAGAGGATGAAGAAGGTTTTAATGTTACCCCTCCAGGTCGATAATTCCACCCTAAGCTTAGTTAAACTACGTAACAGCAGCAAGATGTAATTGAATAATACGTCAGAGTTAAAGGGGCTTAAGGTTTATATATAAGTGCTTGTATGAACGTATATCTTCACTTACATACTGAACACATCACAATCAAATCAGAGTGAATGTTGAAGCGATGTGATGGGAAACATTGAAACGACCGGTTATAGTAGGTAATTGTAAAGTAACTTGCCCATAGTCCTTTACTCACTCCGTTAAAAAAATGATAATAATAATAATAATAATATGTTTCTAATGGAAAAGAATATTAGAGTTTTTCTGACTGTGAGAGTGTTAATAGTGAATATGAACACACTCATGAGAGGGTTAAGATCCTTCCTAAATGCTTGGCCCGATGAAGGTCTGTAAAAGGCGCTGCACTGCACTTAGCATGCCAAGTTAAGTTCCACCATCAAGTGTCTAAATCGTCAAAGCCAAACAAATGTGTTCACCGAGAGAGAGAGAGAGAGAGAGAGAGAGAGAGAGAGAGCGTTGCTTGCCTTGCTTTCAGAAACATAAAAGGAAAAATTTTGAACGTCCGTCTCATATGTAAAACAGAAAATGTATTGATTTCAGTTATGACATTAATTACGGTGAACAAATGTGGCGTGAACTTTAATTTTTAATCACTCAGAAATAGCAGACGTCCTCAAACATGCGGTCAGACATCAAAGCATCGTTCAAGCTCAATTTCATCGATTCAAGAGGCTACCATCATTCCTTTGCAGATTCTTCTTCCTAACACTGAAGCCGAAATTGCACAGTAACTGACGTAACCAACCATTAATAATCCATGCAGGTAAAATTCACTTACTCTCGCTGCTCCGTAACTTGCTGTATTCAATGCAGGCAGTAAAATCCACCAAAGCAATTCATTTCCTTAATTAGCCCATCAAGACTGGATTGTGTTGCTCCAACCGGACATGCGTCTAGATATGCCCTGATCTCCTACCCCAAATAATAGCAAAGCACCTCATCCTGACTTGGTATTTGTTGCTCGTACTAAGACCCGGTTAAAATCCAAACCTGTATAATTCCACGTTGCTGCGGTGTAATTCAGCGTGTGTTGGGCAGGGGAAGCGTTTGCCTGGAGACGAAGATTTAGTGGGCAGGGGAAGTATTGTGTAGAATTGGAAGTAGTGGTCAGTAGAGAAAACTTTGGTCAGTGTCTTTGGGCTTACTCCCTACCCCCTACACTCGCTCACCACCGACACACCCAAACCTCCTCCCACCCCATCTTTTGCATCACCACTCTATCTCTGACACCAACACTCCTGTTGCACCACCACTCCACCTCTCACACCACCACATCACCACCTCCCACGCCTCCATCCCACCTCCCACACTTTCACCTCACCTCACACACCAGTATCATCTCTCACACCAACATCCCACCTCTCACACCATCACCGCACCTCTCACACCATCCCTTCCCACACACCACTACCATCTCTCACACCATCACCCCACATCTCACACCATCACCGCACCCCTCACACCATCACCGCAGCTCTCATACCATCACGCCACCACACACCACCACCCCGCCTCTAACACCAGACTCTCACACCACCACGCCGCCTCTCACACCAGGCTTTCATACCAACACCCTGCCTATCACACTACTACCCTGCTTATCACACTACCACCCCGTCATTCACACCACCACACACCACCACCCCACCTTTCACACCACCACCCCAATACACACACCATCATTCCCCCTCTTACGCCATACTCCGCCTTTTGCGCCACCTCGCCACACCACCACTCCACACCATCACCTGTCTCCCTCTCGTATCATCACTCCACCACGCTTCGCACCACCACCCTACCTCTCAGTCTCACATCACCACCTTCCATCGCACTCCACCCATCCCCCCACCACTTCAAGGGCGTGTCGACGGTGGTGCCCCTGTGAGAGCCAAGTAGCCGCACCTTCAGATATAAAAGCCCCTAGAAGGACTCATCTCACGCTGGGAGTACGTGGGTCAGGTCAGGCAGGAACAGCCCTGACACCACGGGAGTCCACATCGTCTGTCCGAATCCATCACCACCTCAGAGCGAACAACTGCGTGCCACAGAACATCTTCGGGAACATAAACTGGTGTTCTATAAAGAATGGGTTAATGAAATATATATCTAATCCGCACAGTTGACAAAATCTGTACTAAGGTCAATAATATCTTTGGAGGATAAAAAGAAAGGCATCCGAAAAAGACGTCATTGCATCGAAGGGATTACATATAAATTAAACACCAAATCGCTTAAAAAAATGAACAGACTGGAGTAAGAACGAACTGTCATCTGGCTGAGTATTAGGTTGACGTGGATATTTACGTAGGTTAAACAGGGTGAACCAAAAGTCAGTGCACTCTGGAAGTATATATCAGGAAACATAGTACGGTAGAGTATTTTTAACCTCTACTGCGTGATTATTTGTTATTATTGATGGTGGGGCTAGATTTTTCGCTGTATGTTTAGATTAGAAAGATCTCATTATGCCATTTCTTTGACGTGTAATTCCATTTATTTTTTCTCTCGTTACCTCGAAAGAGGATAAAGCAATAATCCAGGTGACGCCTATTCTATACTCTGTTCACTTTAACCTGGTCCAGATTTTTTCCTTTTGCAGTTTATTCTCGTAGCTCAGTGGTAAAGACAGTATGCTAAGCCTCTGTATCCTTTCCTTGGCACTTCTTCGTGACTAGCAACATATTCTAGCCTATTGTTACAACTCAAAATTCTGAATGGAGAAATTGCAGCTTTAGGCTAACGAGTAAAAAGGGTATAGTGTATTTTTTGTTACCATACATTTAACGTTGAAAAGACCTCTCGTATTATTAGAGCTTGTATCTAACCCCTCCAGTAAAAAAAGAAATCAAGTTAATGTTAAGGTTAACAAAATCGTCAGGGGATAACACGAGTAAAATGGAAAGACGTCCCTTAGCGCATTGGCTTAATTACCTAACCTTCCAGTTTTTTTTTTCCTGTAAGTTAATCATAAGTTTAATAAAATCGTAATAGGATAACAAGAATAAAGTGGAAAAGACGTCCCCCAGCTTAGTGTCATAATTAACCAGATTGCCCCCGGCCCTGACCCTGGTGGCGGCCATGAATATTACATCTTAATATCCAGCACGACTCTGCCCGGTTTGGTGCGGTTAAGGAGATTTAGGGAGCATCTTAAGGGCTCATTACTCTCCTCGCAGGGCCATTATTCACAGGGTTATTAGCTCCAGGAATGGCGAGTAATTACTGACTTAATGATTTTCACACCGTAATTTTATCTTACAGTTGAAGGTGTATATTGTTTTATATATGTTACATCCGTTTGTAAAATTGTTTGGTTCATAAACTGGGCCGATCTCTTGCAAAGTTATTGAAATGAGCAATCTGACTACTCCTTTCCCCTTATAGGTAAATAAATCGGCCAAGTCATGATTTGGGCGAGCTTAGTTTTATCTATTTGACGGAAAATAATTTATGTGCAGTCTCTTGTAAATTGAAAGTAATATCGTCCCAGAAGGTAGGCAAGAACTACAGGAATGAAGGAAGGAAGGAATGTAATCGTGATCTTGCTTAGATTATGGCAGTGGTAAGTCCCGTTGCATCGGAGAGCACCTTTTAAACAGGATCAGCACTTGAATATATGTGGTTCTTCTACATCGACATGAAAACAGCTGTCAATTACCAATGTTTTCCGCGAGAACTTTTAGTTATATCGTTTTTTGGTGTTAATGATGAACTATGTCGGTGGGGCCAGTATATTTTACCCGTAATTTTCCCCGTCTCTAGCCCCAGTCTGGCAACCACCTTTTCTTACCTCATAAACATAGCTCCATTTGCATAGATTTATTTCTTTACCCCGAGCGAATCGTGATACCACCAATCCCTGTTGTATATTGCTCATAATCTCCTACATATTGTTATCCATTTCATTAACTGAGGAGCTTAAGGATATTTTCACTAACCGAACAAAAAAACTGGATCAAGTGAAGCATTTAAAATCAGAAAGGCTTATTTTCCAATGCTGCTTATTTAAATAGTTGGAGTTTGTTTGTCTTCTTTGTTATTTATGTATGTCATCAATCAGTCAAGCAAAGATGTTTGTATAAATAGATAGATAGATATTGTTTGATTAAATAATAGATTTGATGTGGTTTCCATTTTTTCAGGTAGGTCTTCATGCAATACCTGGTCTGCACATGTAAGTAGCAGTTCATCCAGTCCATAGCAGTTGTCTCATTCAGAACTTACGTTGTCGTTCCATGTTAGATTTTTCATTCTTCATATACTTCCAGTACTTGATTCACTTATTTGTATTACTCATATTATATTCCCTCACGAGTGCTTTTCCAAACTGTTAATTTCTCTCCCGTGGTTGATTTCCTTACGTCAGAGGGTAGCTGTCTGGGACTTGCCTCTTCAGATTTGCCGTCTCACATCTGATAATCTTGAGTAACCATGAGAGAAGTTAACAAAGCTCCGAAATTACCCGGGGAGATCGTCAGAAGCATCAGTATAATGGTAGGAAGATAGTAAGAACCTGTGGTAACTAGGAATGAAGATCGTAAAAATCCTAAATAGCCTGTAAAAAGATCGTAAGATTGTGAAGTAATCTGGTAAGAAAATCGCTAGAATCTGCAATACTTTGAAATAAAAGTCAGACATTTTTTAAATAAAGAGAACCGAATAATCCGACGGAACATTGCAAAAAAACTGAGGTACTTGGAGTGAAAATCATATGAAGAAACTAAAAATAATATCGTAAATATCTGAGGAATCGTAATAATATCGTAAGAATCTGAAGAAAAGTGGTAAGAAGGGTGTAGGAATGAGCTATCTTTAAATGAAAATCTTATGAATATTTTTTAAAATGGTAATAACATGGTAAGAAACTGAGGTAAACTGAGAGGACAGCCGTAAGAAATTGAAGCATAACCTCGACAGTTCGTAAGGAAATGAGGTAGCGTGGGAGGTAACATCCTGTTAGGGGTGGCCTAGACGGAATGACCTCCAGGTGTTTTTGTCTCTACTCGGTAACGACCTTCAGACGTAGTGACTTAAGAGGAAAACCATTGTTCTTACCCCAGCAGGACTATCATCTCGCTTTTGTGCCACTATTTGCCTCTTTTTCGTTGTTCTCTGTCTTGTTCTGTGCCACACGCAGTTTTGATGCCTTCTTTCCCTCCCTTCTGTTGCTTTAAATTCTCGTGTCTTCATTGTTGTCCTTTTCTTGCTTAAAACGCTAACGTCGTGATTCTTTCATCTCTTGCTTTAAAATCTGGTGTCGACTTTCTCTTGTTTTTACTTCTCTCCCTCTTTCTGCCTTTCTCTTGCATAATAGTGGTCTCTGTCTCTTTCATTTCCCCCATTTACTCCATTCTCTCCTTAGTACATGAAAGATCTTCTCTTATGTATATTACTTCATTGTTTTGCCTACTCGGATGTAAAGATCTGATATAACCTGAGAGAGTTATCGAAAGAAAGAAAATAACATGACCGGATCCTAGTGAGAATTCGAAGTAATTTGGCAGAGTATTAAGGCAGTATCAGATATCAATACCTTTGGCCCCCAAAAAAAACACCTTGCATTTGCGTAAACGGTCCAGACATTTATGGGAAGAAATAATTACAGGGAAATAGTTACCGGGAAAAGATGGGTACTTGCAAGAGTATTAGGATCCATGGTACAAAGATATGGTCAGAACACAGTGCCCTTGATTTTAGCAACACTGCTCTCTTGAACTGAGAATTCAAGGGTCTGAGTTCTGAAATAAAAATACTCATTAGAAAGCTAAGTTGCTTGGTACGGAAGGAGGGTCAAAGCACATTGTCCTTAACGCCAAATAACTCTTGTAAGAGTTATCTGGTAGGAATGTAGGATCATAGCAAAATGCCCTTGACCCTCAACAACAGCAGCAGCACACCCACCCCGCGACTGAGAGGCCGAGTCGAGATGTTTGAGGGCAGAAACAAGTGCAAGGAGAGCCTCAAGTTCCCCTATTACCCGGGAGACGGAAAAACTCGCCCTGTCAGCCCCGCGCGGATAAAACTGACCTGCTACACCCAAACCCCATTAGCCTGACTCCCCCTCCCCCTATCTCCCCTCCCTCAAGCTCCCCTCCCCTAACCTCCTGCCACCCCTCCCTCCACACATACACCTTCCACCCACACGCTTTTCTCTTAGGTATTTTCTGGAAGTAGATTGGAGGTATGGCGGGACAAAGAACGAAGTGAAACGATAACGTGTAGGAACAGGGGATAGTAGTTTTAATTGGTTAGAGGACGTGGTAGTGGGCTGTGACAAAGAGAATTACAGAATTTTTTCGTCGTGGTCACTCTGCATGACCTATAGGATTGGACGTCTGACAAGGGAGAGAGATGGATAGATAGACAGATAGATAGAGCCAGATAGATTGATAGGTAGATAGGGCAACCCAGGGTCCACGATGCATGGTCCCCGGATCATGAATTCCATCACTCACACTTTCCATTCACAACCTGGACAAAATAATGACCTAAACACTCGAGAATTAAGGAACTAGGATATAAAAAATTGAGGACCATAAGCTGTCGAGAAAACGGAACCTAAACTCTCAAGAATACGCTACCGTAAGCACTGGCGAATACAGGAATACGGACTCCAGGCTCTTGAGAAAACGGTACCTAAGCTCTTGAGAATACGGTACCTAAGCTGTTAAGAATACGGACCCCAGGTTCTTCAGAATACGGGACCAAAGCTTCTCGAGAATTCGGAACCTAAGCTCTCAAGAATACCGACCCCAAGTTCTTCAGAATACGGGACCAAAGCTGCCAAGGATACGTGACCCAAGTTGTCGAGAATACGGAACCTAAGCTGTCAAGAATACGGGACCTAAGCTCTCAAGAATACGGACCCCAAGTTCTTCAAAATACGGGACCAAAGCTGTCAAGGATACAGGACCCAAGTCGTCGAGAATACGGGACATAAGTTCTCAAGAATACGGGACGTAGGCTCTCGATAATACGGGTCCTAAGCTCTGAAGAAGACGGACCCCTTAGCTCTCAAGAATACGGGATCCACGATCTCATTCATTCCATCACCCACTCAACCTTGCCTTGCATTCCAGTGATGGGTCATTAGATACATTGGGCAAGGACAACCCAAGTTCGTCGATGCATGGCCGCCGGTTCATTCATTCCGTCACTCACCCTTGTCGTGCAGTCCAGCGATGGGTCCTCAGACACGCTGGATCGTCGTCACCATGCAAGGTCCTGGTCCACTGGCTATGGCGGCGCCCCGACTCACTGTGTCATTCACGTCAGCAGACTTACTGTGTTGAGGACAGGTATCGGTGTCGACTGCTGTTGCAGGAATGCTTGTGAACAGCTGTCTGAGAAGTTTAAACGCTGATGCCTCTTACAAACTGGAGATGGTACCACTACGGCTGCTCCTGAGGGGATAAGTTTGATTAATTATATACTGTCTTCACTTAGACATAAAACAAAAGATGTTACCACAACGGCTGCCAGTGAGAGAGAGAGAGAGAGAGAGAGAGAGAGAGAGAGAGAGAGAGAGAGAGAAAGAGAAAGAGAGAGAGAGAGAGAGAGAGANAGATTAATGGCACAGCAACCCAACAGCTCCAAGATAAACCCAAGAATCTCGCGTCAGGCAATAGATAGATAGACAGATAGATAAACGTACACACAGGTAGATTATTAGGGAGGAAACGTAGCTATCGTCTGCTCTCTGAGATAATGATAGCATAGGAACCCAGTAGCCTCTTGATACTCTCGTGTTTGACGTGTACCAATAGCGTCTGGCAATAGATTGATACACTGATAGATTAACGAACACACAGGCAGATTTTATATTGGAGAAACGGTAACTTTAGATCCAGAGGTAGGTAGACGAACAGACAGGTTGATTTTAAAAGAGAGATACGGAAGCTATTAGACGGATAAAGACACACGGATATATCATTGAGAGAGAGGGAGAGAAAGAGAGAGAGAGAGAAAGAGAGATGATAGCTGTCACCCACTTCCCCTAAAAAACTAATGGGCAAAGGGACCCGAACCATTGCTCATCTTCGGGAACCCCATTACCTCCCATTCCTCCGCTCTGGAAGCCCATCATGACTGTATCTGGAGGCGTCCGTGTTTGTACTAAAGGGAGTGGCCTCGGTTCGCCAAATGGTCGGTCGATTACCTGTTTGGACAACCTGGCGGAGGGGTAATTAAAAGATAAGGCCCAGATTTAAACGTAGGGCGACAGGTGCTCGAGATAAAGACCGGGAAAGATTACAGAGCATTTATCGGCTTCACAGTCCCATCGTCCGGAGGTGAAATGAGAGGAGGTGTGTAGTGGGGGTGGAGTTTTTCCCCCCTTTTTTTTCGTCTTTTTTTTCTTATTAGTATTAGTTTTCCGAAGCGTTCATGAGTGCCATTCGTCTGTCATTAACCCCCCCTTTTTTTTCTTCTTTTAAAATCAGATTTCAGGAGTGTTCGTGAGTTCCATTTATCTCTGTCTGTTCCCATTTCATTTATCTGTTCGTTTTTTTTTCTTTTTCTTTTTTTTTACCCTTTTCTGCCAGTGGTTTTCAGAAGCGTTCCGGTTCCATGTTTGTCTTTCTACTTGTGGCCATTAATTAAACATGCTTCTTTTAAAATCTTCCTTTATCTCTCTGTTGTCTTCTAAAGCTTATATCATTACAGTGTCGTGTATATCTAATCCTCTGTTATTTTTAGAGTTGTTTACTGGAGGATCTCTCTTATTAGTCTCTGTTTCCTTGTTTTCGAAACCGCTCGTGTGTTCTGTTTCTGTGTTTGTCTGTGGCCCTCAGACACACGTGTATTATATATCTATTCTTCTAAGTATATTGTTTTCACGGTTTCTATTCTGTTATATTTAGAAACGCCTGTATCAGTTCCTCCATTTATTACTGTCAAATATTCATATGTACTTTAATTTTCTCTCTCTCTCTCTCTCTCTCTCTCTCTCTCTCTCTCTCTCTCTCTCTCTCTCTTTCAT
>JAGKTI010001269.1:75336-91111 GCA_018397915.1 Birgus latro | reverse complement strand
TTACCAAAAATGTTAATCATAATGTCCTGCTTGCAATTTAATTTTTTTATGCATGGTTCTTAAGTGCAGCAGCTAGGAAAAAGGTGGAAGGCAGTGAATTTCATGTTCGGTCATAACCTAACCTAACTTAACCTAACCTATACTTACCATAAAGATTTTCATGCCTAACCTGTTTTCATCATGCTGTAAATGTGTTAAAAAATTACCAAAAATGTTAATCATAATTTCCTGCTTGCAATTTAATTTTTTCATGTATGTTTCTTAAGTGCACCAGCTAGGAAAAAGGTGGAAGGTGGTGAATTTCATGTTCGGTCATAACCTAATTTAACCTATCCTAACCTAACCTATGCTTACCATAAAGATTTTGATGCCTAACCTGTTTTCATCATGCTGTAAATGTGTTAAAAAATTACCAAAAATTTTAATCATAATTTCCTGCTTGCAATTTAATTTTTTCATGTATGGTTCTTAAGTGCACCAGCTAGGAAAAAGGTGGAAGGCAGTGAATTTCATGTTCGGTCATAACCTAACCTAACCTAACCTATCCAAACCTAACCTAACCTATGCTTACCATAAAGATTTTCATGCCTAACCTGTTTTCATCATGCTGTAAATGTGTTAAAAAATTACCAAAAATGTTAATCATAATTTCCTGCTTGCAATTTAATTTTTTCATGCATGGTTCTTAAGTGCACCAGCTAGGAAAAAGGTGAATGGCAGTGAATTTCATGTCCGGTCATAACCTAACCTAACCTAACATTGTGTTAATCATAATTTCCTGCTTTTAATTTAATTCTTTCATGCTTGGTTCTTAAGTGCACCAGCTAGGAAAAAGGTGGAAGGCAGTGAATTTCATGTCCGGTCATAACCTAACCTAACCTAGCCTAACCATTTTTCTGGTAGCAATTTACATCATTTACTGTATTTGATGCTTTGTATCCAGTAATTTAGTGCGTAAAATGTGAGAAAAGATGATTTCCATGTCAGATACTTACTTATACTATGCTGGCAAGTTCTGAGCACCTGTGACTCACTCACCTCTAAATCATCATTTTTTGGTTAAAATTCAATAAATTCATGCCGTGTGTGCATTATTTATGTGAAAAGGGACCTAAATAAGTGCTATACATGTCCAGTAGGGAGGTAGGAAGGTAGTTTTCTGATTTAGGTTAGGTTAGGTTAGGGTCATGAAAAACCAGTGCTGTAGCTTCAGGGCCCAGTATCCGGACAAAACCAATATCCGGACATGCCTTTGGCTCTATTATGTCGGATAATGGAGAGATTACTGTATATATATTTATATATTTACTGTACATCCTAACTCAGTCACACAAGATTCACACTGTGGTGTGTGTAGTATCCTGATACAGGAGAAAAGCACTGTTGCCAATGAGCGTAAAAACCTCGTATTTACGTTAATAGAAGCAAGCTTGAGGGAAAAAACTCTGTGATGACAGTGAAAAATCCTGTACTCAGGTCAAACTGAGCGAAAGTTCGCTACATTTACATTGACAACTAATTGTTGTGTAGCGTGGTGTATGTGATACACAGTGTAGGTGTGACTGTTCTAGTGTAACTGTACCTATGTGTAAAGTGATATAATACAAATTTATAACATAATAGAGGCGACGAGGGCAGAGGAGAAGAGGTGGTAGCATGCGGCAGAGACGATCAGCTGATTCGCACAGCAAAACTGCTACACCTATCGCTGTACCTTCACAGTGAAACTGCTTCACCCACCAACTGTACCTGTGAAATGAGTCAGGGTGGAGCATCAGTAGTGTCAATGTGACAAACAATTTGTATTAAATTACAATTACCGTCTGCCCGGTAATCAATGCATATACAATAAAAGGTACACTTTATCTGAAAATCAACTGACAGCAAGAGTTTTGTACATTTGAGGTCGCCATTTTTTCCTAATGGGGTAGATTATTAACCAGGAAATGTAGTTCTTGGATTGCTCAAATCTCTTAGAACCCCTGTAGTTTGCTGGTTAAACCTATATTAACCGGAGAACAAGGTGTTCCTTGGCTAACTGTGCGTCAACAGTGTCCACAGTTGGGATCGCCGTGACTGCCCGTTATAACCTACACTTATGGCTAATAAAGGGCTCGTCGTCGGTGTCCACCGTTGGGATCGCCGCGACTGCCCATTCGTCGTCAGTGTCCACAGTTGGGATCGCTGTGATTGCTTCTTCATAATTCTACATTTAAGGCTAATAAAGGGCTTGTTGTCAGTGTCCTCAGTTGGGATCGCTGCGACTGTGTGCTTATAACCTACGGTACATATGTATGTACATACCCTAGATATATTGTGTCCTGTGGGGCCCACAAGCGAGACGTGAGATCTTCTGGTATAGTATTAACTGGGAACCCAGCATGTTCTTGAATTGCATAAATCTCTCAGAACGGCCAGTCTTATGGAACCCAGTGTACAACAGATGCCCATGTTAATTGTTAGTTAGCAAGCGAGACATCAGGTCTGCACCTACATTGTCACTTCCTTTGATGTATCTCACAACAAGGTTAAACTGCTGCAAATACAGTGTCCAGCGTGTCAGTCTTGCATTAGCCGTCTTAGTTGTGCTGAGACTAGTGAGTGGCATATGATTGGTTTCCAGAGTGAATGGTGCTCCATATAAATAATAGTAGTATTTCGTAACACCATCAACCACAGCCAAGAGTTCCTTCTCAACAGTATATAATTCCTTTCAGCGGGTTTTAGCTTACGGCCGTGATATGCCACTGGGAAAATTCCACCTTCCGATTCTTGCATCAGTACAGCACCTACTCCATCTCGTGAGGCATCGGTATGCAGTATGGAAGGTTTATTGGAATCAAGCAGCTGCAAGATAGGCTCCTTACACAGCATATTCTTGAGGGTGGCAAAAGATCTCTTGCACTTCTCCCCATTCAGTGGTATTTGGAGCATGCTTCCGAAGCGTCTTGTACAACGGCTCAGTAATGAGAGCAAAATTGGGGATAAAACTTCTATAATACCCCGCTAAACCGTGGAATGCCCTAACCTGTTTCTTGGTCATGGGTCTCGGGGCTTCCTAATCTTTTCTAATCTTATCGCCTTGACACCTGCAGCAATTGTTGCCAGCAATATGTCCGAGGAACTCCACCTCACTGTGGCCAGTCTTACACTTGCTGGGCTTCACAGTCATGTTGAAGCTCTGGAGTCTACTGAAGACAATTTCCAAAAGTCTGAGGTGCTCCTCCTATGTGGCAGAATGCACAAGGACATCATCAACGAATTTTTCTATTCCTACGATACCATGGAGCACCTGTCTCATGGCTCGATTGAATACCGCTAGGGAATTGGTAAGTCCAAGTGGAAGGACCTTATTCTGATACAACCCCCAAGGAGTAGCAAAGGAGTTGACCTGACGACACTCAGGATGAAGGTGAATCTTGAAGAATCCCTTCGCTAGATCAAGCTTTGGGAAGTATCGTGACCCTGCCAGCTTGGAGAAGATGGCAATATGGTCACCCAATGGCTCAGTATCCACTTTGGTGATTGCTTTTAGCCTCCTATAATCGCCACAAATCCCGACTCCTCCATCCTTCTTGCGGACTATTACCGTTGGACTGCAATATGGAGATGAGGACTTTTCATTAATACTTGCAGTCTCCATGTCAGCAATTTCCTTATCTACTGTGTCCAGTAGTTGCATGGGAATCGGATACGGCTTAATCTTTACAGAAGTATTGCTGGTCAACTCAGTTTTGTGACACTCAACGTTTGCGAGTCTAGGTTGGTCAGAGAAGACATCAGCATACCGACAGAGCAGTGACCTTATGGCATTCTGGTCATTTAATGCTAAGTCACTGTTAAGTAAGACGTCTCTGACAGTCTCTTCCTGCTGGGACTGAACGGTTAAGGTCTCGTTGTCAGTGTCCTCAGTTGGGATCACTGCGACTGCCCCAGTTTCTTCTGGTGGCTGGTCACTGTCGCCGACTACGGGAAAGCCAGCCTCCTCGGGGTTTGGCTCATGATACGCCTTCAGCATGTTAATGTGGAACCTTTTACGAAGTTTTCCCATCTGGATTATGTAGTTGAGGTCTGAAATGCACTTTATTACATTGTATAGACCCTTCCACTGTGCCAACAACTTGTTCTGTGCAGTGGGGAGTAACACCAAGCATTTATCACCTGGACTGAACTTCCGAAGCTTTGCTTTCTTATCATAGTAAGCTTTCTGAACTTCACGCGCCTTGATCAGTTCTTCCTTAGCTAACTCGCATGTCGACTGGAGGTGGTCTTGACCTCAGGGTCGGGTTCTTCATCATCCCATAACTCACGAAGGACTTGAAGTGGCCCACGGACCGACCTTCCATACACCAGTTCAAAAGGTGAGAACTTCAAGGAATGTTGTGGGGCTTCTCAATAAGCAAAAAGAAGAGGAGCAATGAACCGCGGCCATTCCTTTGGCTGTTTGGCAGCCATGCGCTTCAGCATCTTCTTGAGAGTCCCATTGAACCTCTCACACAACCCGTTACACATGGGATGGTAGGGCGTAGTTCGCAAGCCTCGGATGGACAACAACCTGAAGGCTTCATTCATCATCGCAGAGGTGAACCACGAACCCCGGTCGCTTAAGACCTCCTTTGGGATACCTACTTGGCAGAACACCTCAGTCAGTGCCTCTGCAACAGTGATGGCTTCTGTATTCTTATGGGCCACGGCTTCAGGCCACCGTGTGCTGAAATCAATGATAATGAGGATATACTTTGATCTATCACTAGCCCTAGGAGTGATTGGCCCAACAATGTCAACTGCTACTCTCTCGAACGGTTCAGAGATTACAGGCATTGGCTTCAGTGGCGCAGGACGGCCCTCGGTCAGCGGTACGCTGACACACATCGCAGGAACGCACAAGCCTAGTTATTTCCTGTCCCATTCCTGGCCAGAAAAAGTCAGCATGGATGCGGTCATAGGTTTTCTTTTGGCCCATGTGACCTCCCATCACTGAACAATGACCCAATTCAAACACTGCTCGGCGATACTTCGTTGGAACGACAAACTGCAGTCAAACCTTGCCCTGGGGTGTTTGTGACTCACGGTACAGCCGTCCTCGCTTACGAAGGAACCTGGCTCGACCACCCTGCGAATACTTAATCACATTACCCTCCAGTTTCCTTTGCATTGTGACAAGTGTCAGGTCAGACTGTTGTTCTTGGACAACATCTTGACTGCGTATCAGATCTTGCGGCCTTGCAGTGGTCAACGGGGTGACACGGTTCGGAGCGTTGGCCATGGCTCATTTTACTGCAGCAGCCGAAGTCTGAGTAGCAACGTCTACGGCGCAACTATTTTTGACACCTGGTATGTTACCTATAATAAAGTCAAACAAAGGTTCTGGCATGACAACTGCAACTGTCGAACCAGTGTAAAAAGGAGATGCCACCTGGATACGTGCCTTAGGGAACAATCTCACTGATCCATCAATAAGGCTAACTTGGGTATGCCTACCTGTGTACTCCTCAGGCCGAACTAGACTCTGCTTGACGGAGCAACCTGAGGAACCATTGTCTCTCAGAACATTTATGGAAACACCTCCCACAAACCCTGGCAGAACAAGAAAGGCACTGTTGCCAGTGGATGGGTCTGAGGAGGTAGCAGCCAGTCATTGATGAGACTTTGGAATGTACGATGTGGCGAACGTGGCGTCCTGAGAACTATATGCTTGAGAGGTCGTGCTCACCATCGGAGGAGCTGGAGCATTGACCACCTGTGGAGGAGGGTTCACCATCTGAGAGGGACTAGTGAACTGTGGGGAAGTGCCTGTGCTGGTGGGGACAGCACCATCGTGCGCTTGTTGGGGAATGAGGGCTGCATTTGCCTCCTGCCTCCGAAACACTAAAGCTGGTTGTCCTGACTGAGGATTACGTGGCTTGTCCTTGTTCTGCTGCTGTTTGGGATACTGCTGCTGGTTAGGGTACTGCTTGTACGTCTTCCAGTCAGGTTTCTGTGTATTCTGCCCCTGGTCCTTCTTCTGCAGTTTGTTTGGACCGTGGCCATTATTCTGAGAACGGCCTTGATGCTGGGGTTCGGTCTACGATTGCTTCCCAGACTTAGCAGTATCTTTACTGTTCCATCGCTGTTGCTTACGAGATTGGTACCCATATGCAGTAAAGAATGCATCAGCCTTTTCCACCATTTGGTTTGCATCCTTTACTTTGCAAATCTTGAGCTGAGCCATAAGCTCAGCAGGTCACGACTTTTCTTGCTGTGTGCGCAGCACAAGGTCAATTATTCCCTCTCGCATGCTAGGGGTCTCATTCTTCACCATCCACTTGTGTAAGTACTCAGTGAGACAGTCGAGGAACTGAACAGCTGTCTCCTTTTCCTGGAGACGAGCCCTCATGAACTGATTCCTGGCGTCATCTGTGTTGAGACCGTACACTTTGATAAGTGCGATCTTCATCATCTCATACGTGAGATTGTCTCCGCGAATTCTGTGGAGAATATCAAGGGCAGGGCCCTCAAACAAGCTAAGAAACTGAAGCCGCTTAGCTGCCTCATCCAGCTTTTACAGCAGTGCCATGCCTTTGAAACAAGCTATGAATGGCTCGATTTGCTCGCCTTCCTTGTACGAAGGAAGCTTGAGATGTGGGGTTGCTAGAGCAGGTGCTGGGGGAGCACTCATGGAGCTTGGGTTGGCTGCACCCAATGTGCCTGAAGCCAAAGAGTCTCGCTTGAGCTTCAACACCTCAAGCTCATGTTTGTCATGTGCCTCGCGCTCGGCACACTCTTGTTCACGTTCTCTCTCACGTTCCTCGTGCTCGTTCTCACGTTGTTCTCGCTCGTGTTTACATTCTCTCTCACGTTCCTCATGCTGTTCTCGCTCATGTTCACATTGTTCTCGCTCCTGTTCACATTCTCTCTCACGTTCCTCACGGTGTTCTCGCTCGTGTTCACGTTCTATTTTCCGGTCTTCACAGGCGGCATTCTCACGTTGTTGTTCGTAATTGCAACGTGATAACACATAATCTTTAATTTCCTGGGGATTGGTAAGCCCCATATCCTTGTCTTCCTGTAGATATATACTGGTTGCCTTGATGCTCAGACTGAGACTGAGTGAAGTAGACTGACATATGGGCTGCTGTTCAGCAGTCGAATGCTAATACTTGGGAATAAAGAATACAAACATGGTCTGGTGGTGACCAGTCTAGTGAAACTGGTAAAGAAGGGGAAATAAAAATTGCAACTGGCTGGGAAAACTTACATGCAGTTAATGAAGCAAAATCAATAACCATCAGCAAGGCAGTGCCTGTAATCTTAATCTTTAATAATAGCTAATACCTAGCTAAGAGTGAGTGAGTTATTTCGGTAATAATTTCAAGGCTAGAAGTTACCCTGGAATGAGGTCGCCAAATGTCTTGGGGTTTTAGGTTTATATTTTATATATATATATATATATGTGTGAGCCAGATATCACAAGGGAAATGAGAATATGTCTATGAACAATGCAAATAATTGTCTAGTTAATTGACACAAAAGAATCAACTTGTGAAATCAAGTAGCAATTTCACCTTTATGCTGGTTTAATTCGCCAGTTCTCTAAAGACGAGAATTTTATAAACTTTCTCAACAGTACACAGCAGAGACTTTAGAATGCTGTATTACTTGCACTGTTGGCCTCTAAGAAAGTTAGCTAACCCCTTGACAATCAGTAAATAATAGTAATAATGATAATAAGCAGGATCTTGCTAGTGCAACTCCTAGCTGACACAATGGATTTAAGAATTAATACCAAAGAACTGCCCTAAATACCAGTCTTGGTTAATATAAGGAGTTGTGCTAACTTGGAGTATCGAGAGTATGCAAAATGAGGAGAAATCAAACAAGACTGTTTCGTTTAACAGAGCTCAGAGAAAACGATCTGTATATTTATTAATTACAAGAAAATAAATTTATGTTACATGAATCTCAAACAAAGGAATACTTTCATTCACGCAGTGAAACTCAGTAGCTAAATAACGCACTCAGACTGAATAGCCAAATAACCTTATCCTAGAAAAAAAAAAAATACTAGTCAGTGGAGATGAGACCATTGTTGCGAATAGACTAGGCGTCTGTCACTAATCGAAACGCTGCTACTGCTGTTGACATCTGCTTTAGTCGATCACCAGGTTGGTGGGAGATTCAGGAATATGCCGATACTGTGGGATACTTGAAGCCGCTACGACGAGCGACTCTATCTGTGTTAGACACAGCACTCCGCACTCCGTGACTGCTGAAAACCGACTGGCCTGTGTTCGAATGCCCAGCACAGAGGCGTGTGAAAAGTGCATGGCTTAACTCAACGATTAGAGACGAGCGCGAGGGAACGATAATTCACAAAATATCTCAGCGATATGCACCGTTTTTACATAAAGACGGTCACTCACAAGACAGTGATGAAAATTTTGAAAACTCAATACAAATATAAGTGCAAAAGTGGGCGGTTAACGTGCTGAGTGAAATTCTATGGATTTCAGAACTGTTCAAGCATTCCCACTATAATGCTAACAATGTCACGAATTACCATACTAATATCACGATCTAGGAAATTCGTGACACAGGGCATTGGTTCAGCTGGGTCAGGCTGAGGCGAATGGGAGGGAGCTGGCTAGGGATATGCTGGGTCATCCAAAACCTTCTCATCAGATGCCTCCAAATCCTCATCACCATCAAACACTTCCTCCTGGAGGAGATGTTCCCCCTCACAATTGCCTGTGGCCTCTCTTAGATATTCAAACATGATCATCTCATAATATTACTTCTAAGAAGCTCTATCACTTCCTGGTCTAGGGGTTGCTTGAGGGAAGTTGTGTTAGCTGGCAAAAACACTACCTTAACTTTCATGCAAACCCTCCAAGTAGGCTGGGTGCCCTGGTGCATTGTCAACCACGAACAAGATTTTAAATGGTATGCCCAACTCTTCACACCTTCTCTTTGCATCAGAAATAAAATATATCTTGTAACACCTGTTCAATATATCCATAGTCATCCACCTTGTCTTTGATTTCTCCCAATAAACCCTGGACTCATGTTTTAACTGCTTAAAGAAGCTAGTTTTTTTTTTTTACTTTACTTACAATTGATGGCCTCATCTTATGGCCTGCAGCATTGCAAGACAAGAGTAGAGTGATGCTTACCTTATCAACTTTCCGCCTTGCCTGTGTACTTTTGAGATATACGTAGTTCTTGGCATCCTCTTGTATTGGAGACTCATCTCATCTATGTTATAAATTTGCTCAGTGGTGTAACCCCCATTGCTGATGATTCTGTTTTAGGACATCCATGAGCGTCTCTGCTGCTCCTGCATCTGCTCATGCTCCTTCTCTTGTCACCTGGACTCTTTTCAAGTCCTTCCTTTTCTGAAACTTGGCAAGCCAACCACTTGACACTTTAAATCTGTCTGCGGGTTGGGACAGCTTACGGCAAGCATGGTCGGCCTGGGTCAGGTGGCCCCTCCATAAAAGAGCAAAGATAAGCCACAGCACGCGTGGAGCTAGAACGTAGGAAGAGGGCAGTCTCACGTGGGGCAGGAATGCTTAGTGGACAGTGATGACACCCCACGCAGACATGTGACAGCCATACATCATTGGCTCATGCAACCCGTGCTATGACTTGCTGCCCGCGTTGTATCTGTTCCCACCGTGTTATGACCAATTTTTTGACGTAATGACTTTGAATTATAATTTGTGGCCTCAGGCTGTGTAATCGCTATCATCGTAGTAGGTAGTACGGTTTTAAAAAAAATGGACAGATGTTTTAACCTGCGTTATATCTGTCATTTTTGCATTTTAACCATTTCCTGGTCCCAAAATTGCCTTTTGTGTTATGAGAGGTTTACACATTCAAATCACATGTTAATCCATCACGTCCAGCACATATTCGCGCATTCCTTCCCACAGGCATTCCTGAGAAAATCATGTTTTTAAACCTTCATACCTCAGTTAATACTTAACCCAAAATAAAAAACAGTGTCATAATACTCAACAATCCTTCGGCTTGAAGCTGATTGCATCAGCTGGACCGTGAGGTGTGTTTAGGGAGAGTGATTGAGTGGGGAAAGGGGGCAATTTTTGCCGTTTTTTTTTTGTCTGCAGCCGTATGCGCAGCAGAGGTTCAGTGACACAGCTAAGGCTTAGACTAGCGTTCCACAATAATAACACTTCGATAACACTTCCAGATGACCACAATCCACCACAAACACTATTTACTTGAAAGATTTTCCGTAATTGGGTGTACTTTCTGCTGGGAGGCCGGTGACCATATCAACAACCTTGAGTCAGGCTGCCAGCTCACCTCACCACCACACCACCTTACAGACAGACACTTTCTCTCTCTCTCTCACACACACACACACACACACACACACACACACACACACACACACACACACGGAGTTGTATTTTTGGCTTGCATTGTTGCTCAGTTCTGGCACCGCTGTGCGACTAGAAGTCTGGGTATTACAACTACTACAGATACTACTATTATTACTGCTACTACTACAACTACCACTACCATAGCTACCACTACTACAACTACTACTGCTACTACTACTACTACAACTACCACTACTAGTACTACCACCACTGCTACTACAAATACTACCACTGTAACTACTACTACTACTACTACTGTTACATAAAACTCCCCCAAAAATATATTGTGAACAAAATAGTTATTTATGTACTGTCCATAATCGAGAATACGTAATCCCTCCAACATCCGATGTAATACAGCCAAAGGCATGTCTGGAAATTGGTTCTGTCCAGTTACTGGGTCTGAAGCTTCATGACCGGTACTTATGTACCCTAACCCAGCCTAACTCAGAAAGCCACCTATGTACTTCCCTACCGGACATGCATAGCACCTATTTAAGACCCTATTCACATAAATGAGGGACACAAAGCATGAAATAAATGAAATGGAACCAGAGATGTGAGTATGGAAAATATTTAACAGTTGACAGCCTACTGAAACTCAAAACAGACATGAAAATCACTATGAAAATTACCTTCTTAAGACCCCATGCACATAAATAAGGGACACAAAACATGAAATAAATGACATAGAACCAGAGAATGAGGATTTGGAGGTGAGTATGGAAAATATTTGGCAGTTGACAGTGTACTTACAACATGTCTGGTGGTTGTTACGAAGATTACTCCACCTCTAAGACTGACATTGATGAAAATGCTCTTGAAGCACGTACAGTAATCCAGTGTTGTGCTGCACTTAATCCTTAGCAGTGTGAACTGTTATTGTTTAAACAAAAACGAGCACGAGCACCAGCCATCCTGACGATTGTTTACTCATGATAGTAGTTGAGAGGGAACTGGAGAGGGGAAGGGGAGCCTGGGGAGCGGGAAAAGCATGCGTAAACATAGCTATTTGGTGCCGCGCACCAAGTTCAGACTTACGGTTTGTAAAAAAATTAATTTTTTTCTTTTCTTTTTTTTGCGTTTTTGGGGCATTTTGGGGTTCCGAGGACCTGAGCCCAAAATGTCCGGACATTGGGGTGTTCGGTTATTGGGCATTCAGATGGTAGAGTGATTACTGTATTTTCCACTATAACAGAATTTTTTCCCTGTGATTTGGACTTTTTCATCATAATAAATTTATACACATGAAAACTCTCAATAAAAAATAAGGCACTGATTTCATCATGAAACAAACTTTCTGCTTCCATTATTCACACAGATAGACAAAGCAGTGGCACGAGGAACCCATTTCCTCCTCCCTCCTTCATCCCTTTCTCCACTCCACTATATTTTCCACTATAACAATTTTTTCTTGTTATTTGTACTTTTTCATCATGATAAATATATACACATGAAAACTTAAAAAAAAAAATAAGGCACTGATTTCATCATGAAACAAACTTTCTACTTCCATTATTCACGTAAATAGACAGAGGGGTGGCACGAGGCTCGATGCACCGCGTTTCCCCCTCCCTTCCTCCTCCACCTTCTCCCATTCTCCACTCCCTACCCCCTCTTCCATCTCCTCATCCATGCCAATATCCCCCTCTCTAGGATCGTCAGTACCCTCTGGACCATTCCCATGACCAGAAATAGCAGATGAATGTACAGGGGGAAATGATGGGCGCACAGTGGAGGACTAATGTCCTCCACCCTCCTCACACGACGCATAAATATCGACACTTGTTATGGCGGTCACTTTCCTGAGAGGAAGAGCCACTTTCTCCACTCACAGTTGGTGATAATGTCACCTCAAGTTCTCTCCCCATTGCACTATCACTAAGGCTAGGGCCTTTTCTTTTCTGGCATTTGCACTTAATTGGTGTTGAAGTCAGCAGTTATGGGCGCTCAGCCAAGGATCTGGATGCAGGGAAAACTTTTTGTGTAGGTCTGTCCATTATGGAGGTATGCAGGTAACTGGAGCATGACTCAGATCCGTGCAGGTGGGTTGCCAGTGGCTGTGTGTGTTGAAAATAACTCGCGGAATATTCAAACAATGCTGCGGAACACTAGATCATGGATACTTGTCACCCGGACTTCCCTGGGGTGTCATGATACATGGCACCCGGACGAGATGGGTTAAGTGAGAGCTGCCTGTATATACAGTGATCTGCCAGTTATCTGGACGTGTTCAGTATCCGGACACTGGGCCTTGGCTCTATAAACCATTATCCGAATTTACTTGCTATTATCCGGACATAAAAGTGCCAGATAACTTCGGCTGGCCAGGCGACATGTCCAAACATTCGGTATCGTGGTCGCTGGGCTCGAGCCGTGAGCAGGAAGTAGTCTGTAACCCACAGCCAGAGCTAAAATGTCCATCTGTCCCTGTACTGAATGGTCAAAATTGTACACCTGTCCTAATACTCCCAACAAACCTCCAGCACCCGAGTAATACGACTGTAACCCTCAAAACATCCATACGCATTCCCCACTGAATGTCTAATATCACCCAGCCACGGGGACTAAGTCTTTCCCGACCGCCACCTCCATCGAACACACCACAAGCCATGAGTACATGTTTGGTGACAGCGGCCATCTTTTTCTCTATTCTAGGTCGAATGTCCCTAGGTCATGGTGGTGCGTTGTATTTCCCCATGGCCACTCAGTGTCTAACAGACTGCAAGCCACGAGTAAATGTATGGCAAAAGTGCCCATCCACCTGTTATCAGAAAGGGGAGAATCCTGCCCACAACCTTGCCTCCCCCTCCCTTCCCTCCTTTATAACCTCCTGGCTCTCCCCTCACTCCCTCAGTCCTTACCCTCTTCCGTGATGATAGCATTGACTCGTGAGTTTTCAAAGTTTTTTGCTTTTTATTCGACTACTCTTGGTCATATGGAAATTCCAAGGTGACCACAAGAAAGCTTATGAAATTCTGCATCTAGACATATGCTTAACTCTTGGAAGATTGTGGCAAAATTTGAATTAGGATGGTGGGAAATTATATGAAGGTAAGTTTTACTCGTGAAGACTTTATTCCTGCTTGAATTTCGTACTCTTTCTTGTCAGTTTTATGTGTTTTTATTATTTGAGGGGAGAATGTGGAGTCACATGGAGAGGCAGACTAACAAATGAGGAAGTGAAGGAGCATTGTGGTGTGGTTGTGGACGTGATAGGAAGCGTTAGGAGAAACATGTTAAGGTGGTTTGGGTATGTGGAGAGGATGGAGAGTGAAAGACTTACGAGGAGAGTGTATATGAGTGAGGTGGAGGGGGGGAGAGGGAAGGGGAGGCCAAGGATGAGGTGTATGGAGTGGAGAGGTACATGAGAGAGGGGGGTGTGAGTTGGGAGTGGGGTAGTGAAATTGCGGGGGACAGTGCGACATGGAGGCGATTTGTTTGTGGCCACCCCGTGCTGGATTGAGGCGTCTGGTGATAGATAGATAGATGGCATAAACAACAACAATGATGAAGGTATATGACTTATACCTGTATAACCAAATTACGATTTCATGTTTTGGCAGTGGATTTTTTTTTTTTTATGAGCCCCGGGAGCAATCACACATCACAGACAACAGATTTTCAAACAGTCGTCAGTTTTTTTGTGGATATTTTTTTGTTTATGCATTGTTTTCATGATGTTTAGCATTAATATGGATAATCGTATATGTGTTTTGATGTTTAAAAATGGCAGATTGCCCCAAAAACAGTGCCAAAATTAGGAGGGGTACTGTACATACAGTCGTGTATTGATCAGGTGTTTTTTGGTTTTCAGCGTTTTTTTTTCATGGTTTTCTTGGTGTTTCGCAGTACTTTGGATATTCCTATGTGTGTTTTGATGTCAAAATATGGTAGATTTACCTGAAAACAGTGCCAAAATTAGGAGGGGTACTTTACATATAGTTGTGTATAGTATGTCTTTTTTTTTTCTTTCTTTCTTTCTTTTTTTTTTCAGTTTTTTTTTCTTGGTGTTTAGCATTACTTTGGATATTCCTATGTGTTTTGATGTCTAAATGTGGCAAATTGACCTGAAAATAGTGCCAAAATTAGGAGGGGTACTGTACATACAGGCAACCTTCACGTAATGAACATTTACACAACGAAAAATAGGTTTAACCCACCGAGTCCCATCAACGTATGGGTACGTCGCGATGTTTTGTCACAGCTACACCCATCGACGTATGGTTGCGTCGCGCAATTGCAAGGGTCATAATTTGCACAATTTTCAAGTTTCATGGGTGATTTTTGGTAGCCATATGTTGGAGACCTTCCTCTACCTGCTGTCAAGCGGGGATACTGCCTGGCCCAACCTAACCCCCCCCTCCCACCCCTCCCCCCCACACTAGGCAATTCACCTGTTAGCAGTAAGCTGGCCAGTAAAGGTATGTTGCCCCACGATCTCTCCAATGACGAAATTCTTCGTGAAAGTGATTCCTGAGGTGGAGGACAAAGAAATAAAGAAGCTAGAGCAAGAAACAAACAGAAGTGATGAGGTGGTAATGTCATAAAGGAAGATGCCATATGTGAATGTGTTTGGTGACCGAACAATGCTTCTATTAACTATATAAATGTGTTAAAACCAATATAGTCTGTTACTACACATAAATTCGTATCAGATACATAAATGAATATGTAATTGAAAGTGGCTTGAATTAATTAACCCTTCTATAGTTCGTTTTCTTTAGGCAGGTACCCTGAAAAAGAAGGAAAATTTAAGGTTGCATGACACCTGTATCAACAGTTTTAAGCATAGGATTGCGATTTCTCTATGAATTTTTGATGTGTCTCACCAAAAGCGAAGGTTTGAGCCAATAAAAAAAAATTTCCAAAAATGCTCGGGATTTTGTGGTATGGTAGGTTGGAAATCGGTCGGGACGTGACGGGTTAACGAAAATTGTGTTTTACTACCCCTCATTTGCGCAACGAATGCCTAGACTTGGTTTAACAAATTTTTTGGTTCTTTTATTGTTTCAACCTTTAACAGAATTACAGATCCTTAGTGGAAAAGTTTCTAGAGAAGGGCAAGAAGTTGTATGCAGCCTTCATGGATCTGGAGAAAGCATATGACAGGGTGGATAGACAAGGTTTGTGGAAGGTATTAAGAATATATGGAGGGATGGGAAGTTGTTGAAGGCAGTGAAGAGTATGTATGAGGGTGCTAAGGCTGCAGTGCGTGTGGATGGCAAACTGAGTGAATCTTTCCATTTGAAGGTTGGATTGAAACAAGGATGTGTCATGTCTCCATGGTTGTTCAATCTGTATATGGATGGGGTTATAAAAGAGATACAAGGTCGGGCAGTGGATGTTGGAGCGGCCCTAGTGAGAGAGGGCAGTGTTTGGAAACT
>JAGKTI010001269.1:41353-75051 GCA_018397915.1 Birgus latro | reverse complement strand
ATGGAGAATGTGAGTGAATTTAAGTACTTGGGCAGTGTGATGAGTAAGGATGGTAGTCTGGAGGGTGAAGTGCTCGAAAGGGTACAGCAGGGAAGGAAGGTTGCTGGTTCGTTGAAAGCAGTGATAAGAAACAGGGAGGTGAGCATGGAAGTGAAAAAGTTGTTACATGACAGTATTGTGATACCAACTCTGACATATGGAAGTGAAGCTTGGACCCTGTTGGAAGGACAGAAGTCAAGAGTGAGAGCAGTGGAAATGAGTTATTGGAGAGGAGCATGTGGAGTCACATGGAGAGACAGACTAACAAATGAGGAAGTGAAGGAGCGTTGTGGTGTAGTTGAGGACGTGATGGGAAGCGTTAGGAGAAACACATTAAGGTGGTTTGGGCATGTGGAGAGGATGGAGAGTGAAAGATTGACGAGGAGAGTGTATGTGAGTGAGGTGGAGGGGGCGAGAGGGAGGGGGAGGCCGAGGATGAGATGGAGGGATGGAGTGGAGAGGTATATGAGAGAGGGGTGTGTGAGTTGGGAGCGTGGTAGTGAAATGGCAGGGGACAGAGTGACATGGAGGCAATTTGTTTGTGGCCACCCCGTTCGGGATTGAGGCGTCTGGCAATAGATAGATAGATAGATGATCGTTTTTTTTTTATATTTTAGAAAATTCTAAGACACTTTTTTTCTATGACATTTTCGCCTCAAATTATTTTTATTTTACTCCTCAAGGTTAGGTTAGGTTATGTTAGGATATTTTCAAGAGTAAAATAAAAATAATTTGCAATAAAAAAGCCATAGAAGAAAGGTGTCTTAGAATTGTCTAAAATATCGATAAAAAGGTTCAAAATTTCCTAATTCTGTTAGAGGTTGAAACGATAATTTTACCAATTTTTGGTTTACGAATGATCGTCAGCCGTACCATCCATCGGAGAAGCCAGTTGCACATAGTGACTAGCAGTTGACAGCAGTGCCTCTAGCGACACAGCACTCGTATTAGTAATCAAAACAAAACAGCTGTAGCCTTCTCAAGTTCGCATGTGCATTACTGCACTACTTTTCACTCACCATGCCTAAATGACCTGCAACTAGCCCTAGCCAACAAGCAACCAAGGCCTCTAGGAAAAGCCTTACGCTCAAAGCTGGATATAGTAAGGCGGTATGAACGTGGTGAAAAAACAAACTACAGCTCGCCTCCATGACCTGGCTCCGTCTACAGTGTCGAGTATCTTTAAATGTTTTCCACAGCCCCCTGATGGTGTAATGAAAGTCCTGGAGTAGCTATTTACGGACTTTAATTGTGGGACACTGAGACAGGATGTTGCCTGTATGAATATTAGCCCCATACTGATGCTTACATCTGCTTTTGCTTGTTCGAGCTTGGGAGCACTGATTAAGTCAGCACTTTTAGTGGGGGGGACCATATATACTTACACATAATGGGGATGATACATACATATAACGGGGATGGTACAATACTCCTCCAGGTAGCGGAGATGGTGTCTCCTGACACTAGAAAGGAGTTGTATGGGGTTGTCCATATCACTATAGTAGGTGGGAGGTTTGTACAAGGGGGAAGTATGATACAGGGGTGGGAGGGAGTAATTATGATACAGGGGTGGGAGGGAGTAAGAATGAGACAGGGGTTGGAGGGAGTAATTATGATACAGGGTTGGTAGGGTTGAATTATGATACAGGGGTTGGAGGGAGGACATGGCCATGTCAAGGGGATGTAAGCTAGGGATTTACATTGTTACAATGGAAAGTATGTTGATATAAGATACACAAGGAGTCATGTGGATATATGATACACGAGGAGTAAATATGAGTATGCGTTCATTCAGGTTCTGATATCTATATAATAGTACAGTAAGTCCTCAATTTTTGCTGTTCTGATGTTCCCCCAAAACGTCACGAAACGTGAAACGTCGAAGTGTGAAGTTAAGAATCAATGGGAAAAATAGATGGGCATTCCAGTGGGACAGCTACCTACCCTATCAAAGTACTAAACACCAAACAGGCCCTACCCAAAATTAAATATGGAGTGTTTACTATTTGCTTATACAGCATAACACAATAAACATGTACCTGAAAATGACATTAGAACTGTTATAAAGAGCTGCAACACCAAAAATCCGTACCAGAAATAAAATAAACATTGGCATGAGTGGCAGGTGAAGATGTGTTGAGGGTGGATGAGCTAGTTACTAGGTGACATGGGCCTCCCTGGGGAAGCCCTATCACCTAAGCCGAAGCCCTCAAAGTCAAATTCTGGCTCCAGCAACTCCACTTCCTCTCTGTCCACTTCTCCTCCTTCATCCTCCTCTCCTGTCACGTCTAAGTCTTGAATAATAGCAGCCACATTCTCTGTCACATTAAAAAATTGTGTGATCCTGGCTTGTCTCTGCTCCAGTATGTTTCTCTTGTAGACTGCCATCACTTGAGACTTCAGATCATTCAAGGTTGATAGGATCTGGGTAGCCTCAGGCATAGTCCCGGTGTATGTCTCGAAGGTTGTTGCCATGTTGGTTATGGTGAACAGGCTGTGGGACAATTTCTGGGTGGTCATCTTCTCCTGTGCAGTGTGATCTGGCCTTTCATTCTCTTCACCAGAGTTCATCTCTTCCTCTTTTATGTCAACCACACCTGAGTCTCTAAGTCGTAGTGTGTCATGTGGTGTCTTACAGCCGTTTCGTCCACCTCTGCTGTGTCTAGGCTTGTGCGTCTGATCACACTCTAAAAACTAACTCCATTAGGTGAATATTGATATAGTAAAAAACAGTGGCACAAATAAAGCTTGAGGGAAAAAGAAACACACATGTTTACTTTATTGTTATTTTGTGTGCACTCACCTGCTTGTTGAGAGGTTCCTTGTTCTTCCTTAGGGGTATGATGCAACATAACAGTAACCATTGTTACCGATTTTCATTACACTACTGTATATTCTTCCTCTGAATTGTTCTAACTAACACTTGGTTGGTTAACGTTGGTTAACTCTAAAAACTAACTCCATTAAATGAATATTGATAGTAAAAAACCATGGCATAAATAAAGGTTGAGGGGAAAAAAAAACACACACATTTACTTTATTGTTATTTTACGTGCACTTACCTGCTTGTTGAGAGGTTCCTTGTTCTTTCTTAGGGGTATGATGCAACATAACAGTAACCAATGTTACCAATTTTCGTTACAATACTGTATATTCTTCCCCTGAATTGTTCTAACTAACACTTGGTTGGTTAACTCTAGAAACTAACTGCATTAGGTGGATATTGATACAGTAAAAAACTGTGGCACAAATAAAGATTAAGGGAAAAAAACACAGACACATTTACTTTATTGTTATTTTATGTGCACTCACCTGCTTGTTGGGAGGTTCCTTGTTCTTCCTTAGGGGTATTATGCATCATAACAGTAACCAACATTACCGATTTTCATTACAATACTGTATATTCTTCCTCTGAATTATTCTAACTAACACTTGGTTGGTTAACTCTAAAAATTAACTCCATTAGGTGGATATTGATACTGTAAAAAACCGTGGCATAAATAAAGATTAATGGGAAAAAAAAAACAGACACATTTACTTTATTGTTATTTTACATGCACTCACCTGCTTTTTGAGAGTTGCCTTGTTTTTTCTGAGTGTCCTTATGATGCTGTCAGGAGCCCCAGTCAGGCGACATATCTCAGGGGCTGTTAACCCCTCCTCAGTGAACTGCAAAATCCTCTGCTTAATCTTAGCCGCACAAAAAACACAGTGGTGAAGGGGTCTTTAGCACTGCCGCTGTATCGATAGAGGGCAGGGTGGTCGCAAGATGGCCGCCAACAAATGAACATCGATATGCGTCGTCTACTAAGTGTCGGCTGCCAGCTGGAAGCAGCGACAAAGATTAGGAAAAATTACGAAGTTTGTGACATGTTGGAAACTTTTTTCTTTCGCGAAAACTGAAACGTCGAAGTAAAATTTGCCGAAATACAAGGACTTACTGTATATAGCTCTTTGCTAAATAGGTTGCACATTTTTTCTTTTTTCTTTTTTTTTTGTTAGTTTCTATATGTCACACATTACTGTATCAGAGATATATCCACATTTGCTGGGAACACTTTTTCTGTCCACAGTTTGTTTATTTATCAGGTGGCTTTGGCAGTCACGGAATGCGAGGGCACTAAGTACAGGTATTTTCAACGTCTTGTGGAAGTTGTACTATGCCTGTTGCGATTCATTTCCTGCAGTCTGTGTTCCATTTTCCGGACACAACAGTGCACTATACAGATGATGAGGAGAAAACCTATGAAAGAGATAACCACAGGGGGAAACACAACTGTTGGATGAACCCATGAGTGGCTGAAGGCCAGAGAAAATTGATCCATAGAGAAGTCACTGTTGTTGAGGAATGTTAGTATACGCATGTTGGGAAAGGTGATGGTAATGTTAGTAGATGGCAGGTTGAAAGGCATGGCAATTGGTTGGAAGATGCCATAGGAGTGTTTACGGACTGATTGGTGATAGTGAGTGGCGTAAGTGTTGAGTGACTCTGATTTGACAGTACAAGAGTCCGGTGCTTTGTAGAGACCACTAGCAGGTACGGAGTGGACCAAAGTGCCAGGACACATGATGGTGACAGAGATGGGAACAGGAAAACAGAAGCACTGGATGTGGTTGAGGTGAGCATGGTGGACTGGGAGTTCAGGAGCTGGAACTAAGGAACAGGACGAGTATATGGAATGGTTACAAACTAAAGCAGACTCACAGGGTGTAGCGCTGCTAGGGAAGATAGCAAAAAGGTGGGCAGCACAGAGATGAGAGGTAGGGGTAAGGGAGGAACATTTCTGGAGGTTGGTGGTAGAAAGGAAGGCAACTGAAAGATGGTCATGTGAGAGGAGGAAATATTCTGAAGGAACAGAGACTTGCAATAAGGAGTTGTTTTACCGGAAGGGGAAAGGAATGATGTGGAAAAGGTTGAAGGGGAAAGGAATGATGTGGAAAAGGTTGAAGGTGATGGCAGAACATAGAGGGATATGGACGACGACGTATTTGATGAGAAGAGTGGCCTCGAGAACTGGATAGTAATATTCGAGAGAGGAGTAGGGGAGTACTTGGGATAGACCGAAAGTAGAGTGAGCCCATTCTAATACAGAGTGTAGAGCCGAGATAGGTATTAAGTATGCAGTGGACACGTCCATTAATAGCATCGACTAGGATACAAACCAAGATAGTGACCTGAGAGAGTAGAGAGTCAGTGGCTAGTTGGAGATTATCCATGTTGAGTTTGAGATAGAAGAACTGAGAAATAACGTTGAGATTTGAGAGGTGTTGTTTTAAGATGTTGGTGAAGTTGTTCAGAGTGTAAGTTACTTCATTTAGGTGGGTTGTAATCTTGCGTAACATTGTGTGTGACCTTGATGACTCGGCGTTGAGATTCTAGGGCTGAAGCTAAATGTGCTAGGTCAGATTTGAAGCTAGAAAGGCCACGGGCTGTAGCGATGCCAAATAAGCCACTTAGAATCTCACCTCCGAGGTCAAAGAGACCTCGTTTCACACGAGAATGACCTACGGGTGTCTGAATGGAAAATGTGTCATTGAGCTCAGTGAATTTTTTTTTTTTTTTTTTTATGCAAGGAAGAAGGAACCAAGGGCCATGGGCCCGCATACTGTTCCTTCCAAGAAAAGGTAAAAACAATACAAAAGAGAGCCAAATTCAAGATCCATTAATTTCGAGATGCCTGGACACTGCGTTTGAAAGATTGGAGATCATAGGAAGCAGGGAATACAGACAGAGGGAGACAGTTCCAGAGTTGACCAGTTGCATAAATGAAGGACTGGGAGTAACGGTCAACTCTTGCATTAGAGAGTTGGACAGAAAAGGGATGAGAGTTTGTTGCTAGACGGGTACTACGTGCCCGTCATAGAAGTGGAGGGATGCAAGCAGACAGTTCAGAGGAACAGTGACCATTGAAGTAGCGGTAGAAGAGAGATAAAGAAGCAACAGTGCAGCGAAGAGACAAAGGTTGAAGGGAATCAGTAAGAGGAGGAGAGGTAATGAGACGAAAAGCCTTTGACTCCACCCTATTGAGAAGAACCGCATGTGGGGAGCCTCCCCACACATGAGAGTTGTACTCGATACATGGGCGAATAAAACCTGTGTACAAGGTCAACATCTGTGCAGGGGAAAAGAAAGCTCGGAGTTGGGCCAGCACACCTAATCTCTTGGAAGCAGATTTCACAAGAGATGCAATATGCTCTTTCCAAGACAAATCTCGAGAGAATGAAACCCGTAGCATTTTCAAGGACGATGCAGGACCGAGCTGGACATTATTAAACATTAGTGGGTAATCCTGAGGAAGATTTTGTCGGGTTGATAAGTGTAAGAACTGAGTTTTTGATGCATTAAAAATAACAAGATTATTTTTACCCCAATCAGAGATATGAGCCAAGTCAGACATTAGGTGTGCCATAACCTCATCCCTTGTTTGCTGAAGTACTGCTGAGATGGACGTTGCGGAAATCAAATGGAACGGTGAATGGTGGAATCATCAGCATATGAGTGGATAGGGTTAGATGTACAGCTTAGAAGGTCATTGATGAATAAAAGAAAGAGAGTTGGTGATAGGACAGAGCCCTGAGGAACACCACTGTTGATAGGTCTAGGAGAAGAACGATGGGCGTCTACAACAGCAGCTATAGAACGACCAGAATGGAAGCTAGAGATGAAGGCACAGATAGAAGGATAGAAACCGTAAGAGGGCAGTTTGGAAATCAAAGATTTATGCCAGACTCGATCGAAAGCCTTTGAGATGTCAAGTGCAATGGCAAAGCTTTCACCAAAGTCCCGAAAGGAGGATGACCAGGAGTCCGAAAGGCAGGTGAGAAGATCGCCAGTGGAGCGTCCCCAACGGAACCCATACTGACGATCAGAAAGAAGGTTGTGACAGGAAAGATGCTTTAAAAAATTTCTGTTAAGAACAGATTCGAAAACTTTTGATACACAGGATGTTAAAGCAATTGGACGACAGTTAGAGGGCTGGGAACGGTCACCCCTCCCTGGGACTGGCTGAATGAGAGCAAACTTCCAGCATGAAGGAAAGGCACAAGTTGAGAGACAAAGGCGAAAGAGTTTACCTAGGCAGGGTGTAAGCACAGAAGCACAGTTTTTGAGGACAACAGGAGGGACTCCATCAGGCCCATATGCCTTGTTAATATTGAGGCCAGTGATGGCAGAAAATACATCAGCTGAAGAAATTTTAATGTCAGTCATGAGGAAGTCTGAGGGGGGAATTGATGGAGGAACAGCACCGGAATCGTCTAAGGTAGAATTGGAGGAGAAAGTCTGAGCAAAGAGATCTGCTTTATCAGTAGAAGAAATAGCTACAGAGCCATCAGAGTAGAAAAGAGAAGGGAAGGATGATGAGGTAAAGTTGTTAGAAAGGTTTTTGGCAAGGTGCCAAAAGGAGCGAGAAGAATTTGAGTTGGAGAGTTGGGAACATTTAGCACGGATGAAATTATTTTTAGCAGAGCGAAGAACAGACTTAGCACGATTCCGGGCAGAAATATAAAAATGATGTGATTCAGGGGTGGGTTGGCTCCGGTACCTTTTAAAGGCCCTCTCTCTGTTGTGGACAGCATTAGAACAAGCGTGATTAAACCAAGGCTTTCTTGCATTAGTCAGAGGATATGAAAAAGGAATGTATGCTTCCATGCCCGAGAGAATAACCTCCGTAATGCGCAGGGCACACTCAGACGGCTCCCGGCCATGGAAGCAATAATCATTCCAAGGAAAATCAAAGAAGTGCTGCCTGAGGGCCTCCCAATCTGAAGCTCCAAAGTGCCACAGGTGGCGTTTCTTTGGAGGGTCCACAGGCTGTACTGGAGCAATAGGACACGTTAAGGTAATAAGGTTATGATCGGAGGAGCCCAACGGAGAGAAAAGATTAACAGTGTAAGCAGAAGGATTAGTTGTTAGGAAAAGGTCAAGTATGTTGGAACTCTCTCCAAGGCGGTCAGGGATATGGGTAGGGTGCTGTACAAGCTGCTCTAGGTCATTAAGGATAGAAAAGATGTAGGCTTGTTCACCAGGTGGATCAGTTATGTAATGCAACTGCCAGGAGAGTGGGAGGAAAAGATGATATAAATACTGATTTGGGTTGTGTTTCCCCATGATGGCCTTGAGGTGGGTCTTGATTTTGTGGAGCTGGTGCGCGTAGGCAGGCAGAGTGATGGCTACGTCGGCCAGGGGTGCAAGATCGTAGCGCAGGGAGACTACATCTTCGGTGAGCATTACCTCGCCTCCCGAGCCATCCAAGGCCCCGGGACGTACTCCACCATCGTCCTCACCCGACCCGGACCCTAGGAGGGTCAGCACTGCCAGCAGGTAGCCCGCTAACATCGTACCTAGAAAATTAGGTTAGAATTAATGGGAGAGTTCCTGGAGAGGGTGACGGGCGGAATGCAGTTTGGATCGATATTGATTGGTTGATGAAGGAGTCGGCGTAGGTGGAGATGAAGGAGACTGATGGATAGGTGGAGATGGGGGAGACTGAGGGATTTGTAGAGTAGGAGGGATAGCAGTAGGTGGTGCAAGTGATTCTTCCAACACTAGGCCTCGTTGTGCATGCTTTAGATCATCGGCATGGACCCACTTGGTGTCTGTAGTGGAGAGGTCTTGGACGTGAAACTTGTTAGCTTGTTTATTAAGGAGGCGGTGGGGGCCGGTAAATTTGTCATCCAATTTAGAGGTGTGCGTATGGGAATGAGCAAAGACTTGATCACCGACGTTGATAGTGATAGGAGAGGCAGATTTATGTTGGCGTTGTATCGTGTCCTCCTGAGATGAAGCAAGATTGGATGTTACATACTGATGGATTGTTTGGAAGTTGGCCAATTTTACTCTCACATAATCATCTATGTTATAGATGGGGTCTGGCTTTGAGGATAACAGGGTGTATGGGAGGTGTTTGTCAAAACCAAAGAGGACAAAGAAGGGAGATTCGCCAATTGAAGCATTGATGGAGCTGTTGATTGAGGATTCCACTTGGGGAATCCAGTCATCCCATGACGAACTATGGGAGCCAAGGTGTCTGAGGCACTCTAAGATTTTTCTGCTGTGGCGCTTTACAAGGCCACTGGAAGTTGGATGGTTAGGCATGACATTGCATTTATTAATTTTAAAGCGGCGACAGATCTCATCCAGGAGACAATTGTTGAACTCAGTACCGTTGTCAGTGAGGATGGTATGTGGTGTACTGATTGGGCAAATTACGTGATCTATGAAGACACGTGCAACACTCTTCGTGGTCTTATCGAGAGAGGTACGAGGACACAGTAACGTGAGAAGTGTTCGACTGCTACAAACGCTCTGCGCCTGATTCCGTAAGAGGGAGTTTTAGAAGATTGATGGAGACTGTTTCCCATGGTCATGACGGGATTGGGTATTGTAAGAGCGGTGCAGGTAGGCCGGTTGAACCTTTGTGGCGGTGGCATGAGATGCAAGAGTCACAGTGCACATTGATATCGCGACGCATGGTTGGCCAATAGTACTCCAGACATGCTTGGTGCAAGCATTGGTCTTTACCTGGACGGGATGCGTGAGGTGTATCATGAACAATATGAAGGACTGCAGATATTAGGTCAGTAGGGACAACAAGTTGGTGTCCTTCTTTATTGGGCAAATCCTTCCCTGTAAGGAATGTTTTTCTGTACAAGAGACATCTTTTAGACTGGACTCATCTAGTGGTACTGGTAGAGTAGGTAAGGTCGAGGCATCTCCTGATTCTAGGAAATAAACTACTTGGGACCATATGGAATCTTTGTGCCGAGAGTTTTGAACATCCTCTGATGTTAGGGTTGTGCTGTCAGTGGCCTTGGGCTGCTGGGACGTGACAGGTGCGGCTACATGACGTGTGAATGCGTCTGCGACTACATTCAATTTTCCTGGGACATACTGAAACGTGGGATTGAAGTCCTGGATGGTGATGAACCATCTAGCTAACCTACTAGTGAGGTTGCGTCCCTTAAACAAATCACATAGAGGGAGGTGGTCTGTCTGGATATGCACTTGATAACCATATACTGTGTCTCTGAAATTTTTCAAGGACCAGACTACTGCCAAAGCTTCTAAATCGGTGACATTGTACTTACATTCAGTGGTGGTAAGGGTGCGACTAGCATACGCTATTACACGCTCCCTTGATGCTTGATCGAGTTTCATTAAAACTGCACCAACTCCTGTGCCTGAGGCGTCTATGCATAGAAGGAAGGGTTTGGTATAATCAAGGATTGCTAAAATTGGGGCATTGACAAGAGCTGTCTTTAGTGCATGGAAAGCCTGGGACTGATCGTTAGTCCATACAAAGGATACATTCTTCCTTAGTAAGTGGGTTAGAGGAGCGGTGATCTTTGCATAGTCTTTAATGAATCTACGGTAGTAACCACTTAGGTCTAGGAAACTTCTTACAGCATTGGTAGTGGTAGGTTCTGGGAAATTGATGATCGCCTTAGTTTTGTCGTCATTGGTATGAATGCCTTGTGCATCGACGACATGTCCTAGAAAGTTGATTTTCTTTCTCAGGAAGTCACATTTACTGAGGTTGATTTTCAGGCCTGCTAGCCGTAGGCATTCAAATACTTGTTGTAGTTTGGCAAAATTGTCAGGGACTGATTTACTCTCAACAATGATGTCATCTAGGTAAGCAAAAAGAGAGTGTCCCATCATGCCACTGAAGATCGAATGGATAAGTCGCATGAATACTGAAGGAGCATTTCTCGAACCGAAAGGAAGTCTCTTAAACTGAAATTGCCCGGAAGGGGTGCTGAAGGCTGTAATTGGGCAAGAGGATTCTTCAGTTTCGACATGCCAGTAACCACTGAGGAGGTCTAGGGATGAAAAGACTACATTATTTTCAATACCTAGTGATTCTAGCAAATCTGTGTGGACGGGTAATGGGAAATGGTCTGGAACAGTTATGGAATTTACTTTACGGTAGTCCACTTCTGGTCTAAAGTTGCCGTCCTTTTTTGGGACTAAGAAAAGTTGGCTATTCCATGGACTGATGGAGGGTTCGATAATGTCCTGAACTAACATATTCTGTACCATCTGATCTGTCCGTTTTCTCAAGCTGTGAGGGAACCAATATGCTGGTATGTAAATCGGCTGAGTTCTGATACTAGTTCTGTGTGATCTTTGACTATGTCTGTCTTGCCCATCTGTTCTCCGGGTAAGGCTACCACATTTCTGTAAGCGTGCAAAAGGTCGAACAGTTGAGATTTATGTTGTGGAAAATCCTTGCAAGTCAGATTTAAGAGCAGGTCAGGTGAACGAGTCGGAGCAGATCCCGTCGAGTTAATGGCATATACAGTAAGATCCCGGGTTACGTCAGAGTTCCGTTCCTGAGACATGACGTAAGCCGATTTTGAACGTAAGTCGAGTTTTACAGATTTTTCAACCATACATCGCATACTATACATGTAATAATCTTATAACAGGTTTGTACAAGAAACGCAGTCTTTTGAACTGATGATATTTATTGAATAAAATATAAGTTGTACTTGCTACGAGTCTTCGTCACAGTAGCTCACTCGCTGCAGTAACGGCACTTCTCATCGTCATGGCAACCTCTTCCTCACTCTGCCGTCCTTACACACGTGCCCAGTGCCAACACACATTTTATTCCTAAATTCAAACACTTTTCATACTTCATCATACAATCAAGTTTACCGTAAAATACTGCTGTAAAATATGAAATACGAACATCATTACCAACACGATAATGTAAGCATTTCTAACATCAATTTTGATGGCTTTTTTTTCCTCACTCGATCACTGATGCTTTTTCTGCTTTCTCATTACGCTTAATAATATCGACTTTTTCATGTAATGTGAAATATATAAGTTGTACTTGCTACGAGTCTTCGTCACAGTAGCTCACTCGCTGCAGTAACGGCACTTCTCATCATCATGGCAACCGCTTCCTCACTCTCCCATCCGTACACACGTGCCCACTGCCAACACATATTTTATTCCTAAATTCAAACACTTTTCAGACTTCATCATACAATAAAGTTTACCGTAAAATACTGCCGTAAAATATGAAATACGAACATCATTACCAGCAAGATAATGTAAGCATTTCTAACATCAATTTGGATGGCTTTTTTTCCCTCACTCGATCACTGATGCTTTTTCTCCTTTCTCATTACGCTTAATAATATTGACTTTTTCACGTAATGTGATGGTCTTGCGTTTCTTGGAGTCATTATTGTCACTAGGAAGCTGTCTCTTCGGCATCGTGGAATCAGGCGAAAAACAAACTCAAGAAAATTACAGTACAGGTGGTAGTAGCAGCGAGACTGAGAGCGATTGTTGGTTTGTTGGTAGTCAAGCATGAGGCGGGAAAACACCAGAGACATCTTGCGGTAAACAGCAACACTTTAAAAACTGAGCTTTACGTATTTTTTCTTTATTTTCTTATATTTTAAAATTTCCGAACCGACTGTCGTAACCTCGATTTGACGTAAGTTGATACCAACGTAACCCGGGACCTTACTGTACATCTGTTGGCTTACTGTCATCATCAGTATGAATAGTAGGGATAGAGGATTCCTGGCACACCATTACAGCCACTGGGTATACTAGGAAGTCTCCGATCTTTACACCACTTTTAAGTTTGAGTGGAGCATTAGTGACATTGAGCAAGTATAGATAGCATAGACTGTCCTCTAATATCGTGCACCATGCTGACTCATAAGTTAAGCCATTCACACAACACGTATCAGGTAGTGTTAGTACATCCACTCCTTATTTCACACCTACAACACGAACAGAGACTTTGGTGAACTTATGCGGTAACAAAATTGTGCACGTATTCGTTACTGCACGCCTCGTCTCTGTGTGTTGGAGAACATCAGTCAGACTCATTGAGGTAGGCAACTGAGACATGTCTGAGTTGGCCGTAGTGCTGTCATTAGAGGGGGTTGGAAGAGCCTTTTCTGAATGCTGAGAGGATGTATCATCAGGTGTTGAGGAATTCATGTCCTTGCTCTCAGTCAGCGAGAGAATGATCTCTGTATTCTCAGATGATGATGATGATGATGGCTTGGCTTGTTCTGTACTCTTAGGTAGTGTGAGAGTCAGGGGGGACTGAATGACTGAATTTATTGTAAGTACAGTAAAACCTCGACATAACGGACTTCAGTAGACCGGAATTCGCTTTTATCGGACTCGAGGAGCTACCGGACTAAACTCCTATATATCGGAAAAAGTCCGATATAGCCAGAAAGCAGTCCGGACTGCCTGACAGCTTCAGCTATGTTCACCACAATAAGACAAGTAAAAGACATGTTTTTCAGTGCACAGTACAGTATTATTATACCATTTGATTAATGTAGTGAAGGTATAACACAGTACAATACTGCAATGGTGGTGAAAACTACCGATGCAATCCGGACTAATGTCTGATATATCAGAAAAAGTCTGGATTAGCAGGGGTAAGTCCGGATGTCGCTTTTATCAGAAAATCGCATATTTCGGACTGGCCTGTGCCCCAATTTGTCCGTTATAGTGAGGTCTTACTGTACTTGCATTGTAAGTTATAGGAGGAGGCTGTAGCACGGGCCGAACAGGGTAGTACTCCCGAGGGGAATGGGAATGCTGGTGATAGGGAGAGCTGGAGCTCCTGTTTCACTAGCTACCTAACCATCCCCCTTTGCTGACCTTTTCAGTGTGACAGTAACATGGAGAGTAGACCAGCATACTCTCCCAAACATTTCCTCTAACTATCCTATTTTTTTTTTTTTTTATGTGTCCGACTCTGGGCATAGGTTTTCACAGCCTGCTATCAAGGCCCAGCAGTCCTCCTACATACCATACACCTCTACATGCCACCACTTCGGCGCTAACACCCACCGTCCATATTGAATACATGCTAGGGCTGTCTCATACAGGAGTGGTGTATTGGTATTAGCGGGGGTATTTTTAAGACATGTCGGCGGGGCTTCTGGTAGATCAGTAAAGCCTAATTTAATGAAATTCAAATCCTTAAACTGTTCCCTGCTCCAGCGTGGATTTGAACCTGGGTCCGTCGTGACTGTAGCCCACCTCTCTACCAATTGAGCCACATGCGCTTTACATATTACACAACGTATCGCACTACGTTACAGGGGTTGACGCCAGCAAGGGCATGCGGCCAGAAAACTTTGCCCCCGCTACCTAGTGGCGGACTTTGGGGGGAGGCTTGACTGGGGTTCCGCCGGCATAGATCATGGGTCCGGGGCGAGATGGGGCTCAAACCTGTGCTAGAGGGTACAGGGCATTGCGGTTCCCAGGCTGCCGCTTCCGCTCAATAGAGAGGGGCCCGAACCTGGGAGTAGCGCCCCAGGAGGCTGCCCTATCAGTGGGTGTATAATGGCGGGGCAGTTGCAGTGCCAAGCCGCGCTTGGAGGGTGTCCCTGCAGCTGTCCTGGCAGGGTGCCCCGAGGCCACTACCACAGCCACTGGTAAGCTGGTGGGCTAGGGGTTCCAGATCCATTGCCTGGACCTGGGACTGTGCAATGGGTCGGGCCTTTGGAATGTTTACTTCCCTTTATCTTACCGACTATGAACTACAAATACAAGCACCGAAGCAAGCCTGAGGACAGCATATCACCCAGGGGGTTTAGGGTGGGTTTGTGGAATGTGAGAAGTTTGAGAGGAAGAGCCAGGGAAGTCGTTGAGGCATTCAGTAGGAGGTGGGTGGATGTGACATGTTTGCAGGATGTCCGGTACAGGGGTGGATCAGCCAGAAAGATTGTTGGGAAGGATTCCTGCTATAAGTTGTTTTGGCAGGGGGGAACTGACGGATATGGGGGTGTGGGTGTGTTGGTTGCAGAGAAATGGGTGGAATATGTCATGAATGTTATGAGAGTAAGTGATAGGATATTAGTAGTGAAAATTTTGATCGGGCAGAAAATGATTTCAGTTATATCGGCATATGCTCCACAGGTAGGATTGGATGACGCTGAGAAGGATAGATTTTGGGATGACTTAATATGTGTAGTAAGTGGTATGGGGTAGTGGTTCTGGGAGGGGATTTAAATGGTCATGTGGGTGAAGCAGCTCAAGGTTATGAAGGAGTCTATGGAGGATGTGCATATTGTGTGAGGAATGAGGAAAGGGAAAGAATATTCGAGTTTGGGGAGGCTATGGACATGATTGTGTGCAACACACATTTTAGGAAAAGAATGAGCCGGTTGATGACGTACGAGTCCGGGGGAAATAGTAGTCAGATAGATTATTTTCTGGTCAGGAGGGTTGATGGGAGATTAGTGAGGGATGTTAAAGTTATAGGAAGCGAGGAGTGTGTGCAGCAGCACAAACTCTTGATTTGTGACATGGTGCTTAAGGAATGAGTGATGAGAAAGAGGACATATGTAACTAGGAAGAAAATATGGAAGCTGGGAAACCAATCAGTAAGGGATGCCTTCTATAGTGAGATGAGGAGAGTGGTGGCTGAACAGGAAGCCGTAGATAGAGGCGTTAATGAACAGTATAGAGCCCTTAAGAACAACCTCTTGAGAGTTACCGATGCAATATGCGGTTGGACAAGAGGCCCACCAAGACATAAAGTAACTTGGTGGTGGGATGAGGGTGTAGAAGCTGCAGTTAAGGAGAAAAGAAGGCTTTTCCGGGAATGGAAGAATGGTGGTAACAGGGAGGAGTACTTGGCTGCCAAGCGCAGGGCTAGAAGAGAGGTATACAGGGCAAAGTCTGAGTCACAGAGACTTTTACTTGATAATCTAAATCATGGAAAAAGGAAAAATATGATTTTTAGGGTGGCAACTCATGTGAAGAGGGATAATCGGGACATTGTAGGTGAGCAGTGTGTGAAGAATGATGATGGAAGGGCAGTGGTGAACAGTGAGGATATTAAAGATGCATGGAGAGAGCATTATAGCCGGTTTTTAAATGAGGAATTTGATTGGGATAGAGAAGGTTTGGAGCCTGCTGATCCAGTGTTTGGCCCTTGGCCTTTGATTGACGCTGCTACTGTGAGTCAGGCAATATGCAGGATGCGGGTGGAGAAGGCGGCAGGTGTGTCTGGGTTGTCTGCCGAAATGTTGAAGGCCTCAGGAGATACTGGGGTGAGGTTAGTCACTGACCTGATAAATATGATTATATATGAGTGTGTTGTCCCAGATGATTGGCTGAAGAGTGTAATTGTAAATGTGTACAAAGGAAAGGGTGAGGCCCTAGAAAGGGGCAATAACAGAGGTATAATGCTCTTAGATCAGACAATGAAAGTAATGGAGAGAGTTCTAGAAGGTATGATTAGAGAAAGAGTGAATATCAGTGAGATGCAATTTGCGTTTATGCCAGGCAGGGGGACCACTGATGCCATATTCATTGTTCGAGAGCTTCAGGAAAAATATATTGGCAAGAAAAGGGAATTGTATTTTGTTTTTGTTGATTTGGAAAAGGCCTTTGACAGAGTCCCTAGAGAGGTGGTGAAGTGGGCAATGAGAAAGCTGGGGTTGGAAGAGTGGCTGGTTAGGGTGGTTATGGCCATGTACAATCGCCCAAAGAAGTGATGACTCGATTTCTTTATGTTTCGGACAAAACTCTCTGGGTCTGGCAACGTTCATTTAGGAAACGGAAACAGTCTTTGCCTGCCCTGCAAACATTATTTATGGTGTAAAAGAAATTAATCTTGCGGAAATACTTGTTAAGTTTAGTCTTTTTTTTTTTTTTTATAGATCAATCAAAAAATAAATAATTAGTGACATCTGGCATATTTTCACAACTCATGCCAGCAGTTACCAATGAAGCAATTTTACCGCTAAATTTAGAGATTTCAAAAGCAGTCTAGCTGGTATAAAATTATTAGATTTCTCTAGCTCTTTTTTTTTTTTTTCAGGTCTTGCCCATTTTTTAATTTTTTTTTTTAGGTCTTGCCCATTTTTTTTTCGTTAATTTCCCTCAGTCTGGCGGATTTTTACCGCATCTGTGACTAATTTAGCGGATTTCAATAATTTTTCCTTTGGCAACAGTGCATGGCAGGCCTTCCGTCAGTCATTATCACGACAGGGGAGGGAGAGGTTGTCTTGACCTTTGTCACAGTTTCCCCCCCCCACTCCCCCTTATTTTTAATATAATGTTTTTGGTTTTGTCTTTGTTGTCGCATTCATGCTTTTGACTGTCAACCTCTCCCTCTTTAGTTCTTCTTTGCAACTGCCCTACATGTTTTATAACATGTTGGAATTTTGTGTGAATAAAAATGACCAGTTTTCCACTTCTGATTGCACTGGTTTCACTAACGTCACTGAATGCCGGCAGATTAATTTGCTTCTGGATAGCAACACAAGTGGTAAGTAGTTGTTCTTGGGCACACGTATTAATCCGTCTGTCTTTGTCTTGTGCTATGAGGGGCTCCAGTAGCAAATTTCCAATGTTCTACCTCTATATCGCTTATATGCCTGTTAACTGTTAAGGTGCCAGTATATCTGTCTTACTGGAATATTTGCTAAATAAAGAGCAATAATCTGTTTGCACCGATAGGCTGTAGTTTCTTGTTGATCAATCTTGCTTTCAGGCTTTCAGCACTTACGGGTTTACCCGCGTGAATATCATCCCGCATAGATAATTAAATGTGGATAGTAATATATCTTTAGATGTTTGTTTTTCTGATTTGATGACACTAATGATTTCGAAATTACGATTATCTGCGGGGTTTATTTTATGGGACATATTTCCTTCAGTATTGTTGATTTTGAATGGAAAATAAGTATTACGAGAGTTTCTCCGCATTTTAACCTGAAACCGTTGAGCGATAGGGAGTTCGTTTCACATTCTTTCGTACTGCTAAGCCTCAGCTTTGTTGTATTGTGGTTTCCTCTTCCGTAATGCGAGAAATACACAGTAAAAACGCTAATATATTACTTTTTGGTGTTGTTTACCCAAATACTGCTCTTTCCAGTGTGCAGTATAGAAAATATAACATGGCTGTGACAGTTGCCAGATACCACTTTCTGAGTGAAAGGTACTGGGAATCGGGACATCACTTCTTTGGGCGATTGTACATGGGTGCGCGCACCCAGGTAAGAGTGAATGGAGCTTTGAGTGATGAGTTTTCCGTGAATGTTGGTGTGCATCAGGGGTCAGTTTTGAGTCCCTTGTTGTTTATCATGGTGCTTGAAGCCCTCTCACGTGACTTCAGAGATGGACTCCCATGGGAGATGTTGTATGCTGATGCTTTGGTGTTGATCGCAGAGAATGAAAAGGAGGCGGAGGAAAGATTTAAGAAGTGGAGAGATGGTATGGGGTACAAGGGCTTAAGGGTAAATGCAGATAAAACAAAAGTGATGATATTTAGGGTTGGTGGCGGTACAATCAGAGGAGAGGGAGAGTGGCCATGTGCAGTTTGCCACAAGGGTGTGGGAAGTAATTCCATCTTGTGTAGTGTTTGTGATAAATGGGTGCACAAGAGATGTAGTGGTATTAGAGGTAGACTGCGAGATAATGCTGATTTCATGTGTGCGGCGTGTAGGGGAGAGCAGGTGGAGATTGTTAGACGTGAGAGGGTTGAACTTGCAGGTGAGTCTCTTGAGTGTGTGGAGGAGTTTCGTTATTTGGGAGATATGTTATGTGCCGGAGGTGGGGCTGGAGTTAACTCGGTTGCTAGAGTGAGAAGTGGTTGGAAGAAGTTCAGGGAGCTGTTGCCTCTCCTGACATTGAGAGGACTCTCCTTACGTGCTAAGGGGTCTTTGTATGCAGCATGTGTTAGGAGTGTGATGCTGTATGGTAGTGAGACCTGGGCAGTAAAGGAAGAGGATATTTGCAGGTTTAAACGTACAGAAATGACAATGATTAGGTGGATTTGCAGTGCATCCCTGCGTGCAAGGCCTGGGGGGGCTGGGTTTACGATGGAAGAGTTGAGAGGTAGGATGGGACTGGAGTGTATTGGTGTTGTGATGAGGAGAGGTAGGCTGAGGTGGTTTGGACATGTTGAGAGGATGGGGGATGATAATTGGGTACAGAGGGTGAGAGGTGTTAATATTGTGGAGGGGTTTGGGAGGGGTAGACCGAGAAAGGCATGGGACGAAGTCATTAAGTGTGACTTAAGGGTTAAGGGACTGAACAGGGAGGCTGCCAGGGATCGAGCAGCATGGAGAGCCACCATTAGGTGACCAAGGCCAACGCATGCAAGCATGTTGGAGCCTTCAAAAACAAAAAACGAAAACAGGATGGGGACATTCCATAGTGTAGGCTGGGAACCCAGAAATGTCAATACTACTACAGGCAGGCAGTAATGCAGTGGAGTGTTGTGCCATGGTGGGTAAGCCAATAAGGGCATCTGCTGGATATTTCAGTTCGTTGGTAACATGAAATCCTATTGGGAAAGAGAGCAGGGCACTGTCTATTTGTGCTTCTAAAGTGACTCTTCCCTTGACCTTAAACTCTGATCCTTCTACACCGCATAGGCGAATTTCAGGCGGGTCAAGGAAACTGACGTGTTTGTGGTGGCATTGAATGAAGTCTAAAGAGGTATCAGAAATCAAGTTTACTTTAGATCCGGTGTCCATGAAGAACAACGTTGGTATGTCATTACTCCATCCTAGAATGACTAGACCTAAGGAAGTTATGGGTCCAACATGGCGGATGGGGAGTTGGTGTTCTGTTGCTATGTCATATTGGTCTGATACGGGCACGGTGCTTCCTGCGACTGGCAGCTGTTGAGGTAACGACATTCCTCAGTAGTGTGAGTCGTACTGGTCTCATGATACTTGCAGGTAGGATGGCGCGAGCGGGAAGGCGTACGCTGTCTAGTTTGGGAGTGAGGCTGTGTGTGTTTATGGTCGCAACTGTTTTCTCGATGTCCGGATTTACCACAGTGCCAGCAGAGGATCGAGGGTCATCTGTTCTGTTGGACGCTAGATTGATCACGACCAGCGGTTGGAGAATGATGCATGGCAGGTCTGCCTCGTGTGGTGGAACGGGAGCGGTATTGGTCTGGTGGAGTGGAAGCGTGACAGACCTGGGAGACCAATGGGGGTTTGTGGCCTGACGCGTGCGGTTCGAACCTGTTCTTTCATGGATGTTTTTAGTGATCTGAACAATTTTATCTCCTGGATTGCAACCTATCTCCAGGGCTATCTCTCTCTGTCTAGGATCAAGCCAATGGACGAATCTCAGGTAACCAAATAAATCTGCAGAGTTGTTGAGTGAAAGCATAGGAGCTCCATCTACTTCCTCTATCCATGTCATGCCTATAAGTAATTGGCGCATCTCGCTATTAGTGGCTTTCATGGCAGCAGCTGCTTTGCATAGTTTGGCATGTTGAGGTGGGACTGTCAAATCCTCATCCATTTGAGCGAGGGGATTAGTGAATCCAATGAGAGATGCAGCATTGGAATGCTGTCAACAAAGTGTTATGAGTTCCTTACGGAAATCATCAAAGGTTTTAATGCCATCAAAATGTCCTGCATGGATTGCGGATCCGACGTCTGATTTGCCTTGGTGTATGCAACCCATGAGATAAGAGACTTTGAGGTTTTCATCTGTAATCTGCCGATTGTGGATGTCGGTTTCTACCTCTCTGAGGAAATCGTAAACAGACCAAGTTGAGTCCTCGCTGGTAAATTTGGGACGAATGGCATTGTTGAGATAGATAGACTGTGGAGTAGGGGTTGTTTGGGCCATGGTTGGAAGTGTGGAAGTGATTGAAGTAGGGGATTGAGAGAGAGAGAAGGTAGTGGTAGTTGTATGTAGTGTAGACGGGAGATGAAGTTGGGCAGGAGAGTTAACGATAGTGGAAGGAGTAGGGATAGAAGGAAGCTGTGTAGAATCAGGGGTAGAGTATGAAGTATCTGGATGGAGAGTATCTGGATTGAAAGTATGTGGTTCGGTGGGAAATGAAGTCTGGGTGGCTGAGGTGGGTCATGGGTAGGAGCGGCCGCTACGAAGATGAGTCACTGAATCGTCCTCGGCGGGTGATATGTGATTATTCGCTGTTTATTGGCTGAGTGGTGGGAGTAAGTTCTGTATATTCAAAGTATGACATTTAGTGTGGCGACGTAATGTAAGATGAGAGATATGAGTAGGAATATATATATATTTACAGTATGAAGATGAAAAATGTACCATGAGAATGGAATTGGAAATGTATCAAGATGACGGGATGCGGGTTGTAATAAATAAAAAGTGAAATAGGGGATGAGTAATAAAAGGCGGTGAAGATGAGTATGAAGTGAGGGGGTGGAGATGAATATTGACAATAATACGCAATCTGTAGAGAAAATCGAGAGGATAAACTCTATAGAAAGTCAGTAATGGGTGGATGAAGGTAGCTATTATAGTTACACAGCTGAGTTGTGAACAAAGTGGAGAGAGCGTGGACGTGTAGTGGAGAGGAGGACGTGAGGCGAGAGCGTCGGGTCAGCTGGTGGGAGACGGGAGTGGGTGTGAACGTGGAGGTCACGTGCTGGTGTCGTGGTGGAGGCAGGCTGGCTTGGTGACTGGTTAATCCGAACTAGATTGGAGGCACTGTTGGGTGGAATGGGTGAGTTGCGGGATGAGGGCAGATGTTCCCACAGGTAGGTGCAAAGCTGGTGGGTGGCAGATGCAGAGGGTGGCGTCGGGGGAACGGTAGATGTTGGAGAGGGTCACCTTGAGATGAGGGAACACGAGATGACGAGCACTGAACGGGTGTTGGATCAGGTGAGACACATGCATAATTCGGCGACAGTGACACTTGCAGCCAGGAGTAATGTGTAGGGGTGTGGTTGGTTTAGAGGATGGCACTGGTGAGGGAAATCAGACACCTGAAGATGCAGAGCCGGTACTACGCCACAAGAGGCAGTGAAAGGGTGAGGCCGTGAGATGCGGGGCGTCGAGTATTTGTTGATGGCACTAAACACCGTAGGAGACGGTCAGAAATGGTGGTTCAAGACACTGCTGCCACCAGCTCGATCTGTAGAGAGTTGGCTTGCAGTCCCATGGGACCCAGGTTCGAATCCTCGCTGGTGCAGGGAACAGTTTAAGGATTTGAATTTCATTAAATCAGGCTTTACTGATCTACCAGAAGACCCGCCGACATGTCGTAAAAATAACCCCGCTAATACCAATACACCAGTCCTGTATGAGACAGCCCTAGCATGTATTCAATATGGGTGGTGGGTGTTAAGCGCCGAAGTGTTGACATGTAGAGGTGTATGGTATGTAGGACGACGACTGGGCCTTGATAGCAGGCTGTAAAGCCTATGCCCAGAGTCGGACACATAAAAAAAAAAAAAAAATGTTTTCCACAGCCCCTTGATGGTGTAATGAAAGTCCTGGAGTAGCTATTTATGGACTTTAATTGTGGGACACTGAGACAGGATGTTGCCCGTATGAACGTTAGCCCCATACTGACACTTACATCTGCTTCTGCTTGTTCGAGCCTAGGATCGCTGATTAAGTCAGCATTTTTAGTGGAGGCACATAATGGGGGGAGGGGCATATATACATACACATAACGGGGTTGATACATACATATATAATAGGGATGGTACACAAGTGTCGTATGTATTTGTAGAATGTAGATGTACTGTATGTACAATAGTTGTAGAATATTAGTTATGGAGTTATAAGATACACAAACATTTATTCATAATGAGCAAAGAAGGGTGAATACTAGTGGATGGGGGGAAAATCGGAACCAAATCTGGAACCAAACGCAATTGAACCCATGCTATAATGGGCTTGTGTAACGAAAATTCACGTAGCGAACTGTTTTCCAGGAATTTAACCCATTCGTTAAGTGGGGGACTACTGTACAATGGTGTATAGGTACAGTGTTTTTTTTTTTTTTCATGGTTTTCTTGGTGTTTAGCATTACTTTGGATATTCCTGTGTGTGTTTGATGTCTAGATGTGGCAGATAGGCCTGGAAACAGTGCCAAAATTAGGAGGAGTTCTGTACATACAGTGATGTACAGTGGGGCCCCTTGGATAGCGACATTATTAGTCCGCCAAAATGGCCTCTATCCGAGGGGCAAATTTCTTACCTAAAAAAATTAATTCAGTCCTGGACTCCTTCAGCTATACCCCTAATTTCCTCCATTACCCATCAGTATCACATCATATTTCTTCAGTACTGTAATAAGATAAACGTATACTATATATTCAAAAAATTATCTTTTTCTTTTCCTCCACGCAGTATTGTTTCTTTGGCTTGCCACGCGTGTATTGTCTGGCCTTTTCGGTCACTTTTACATTACCAGCACTTCCTGTTTTTTCCCAGGGCCACCACCACCACTTGGGCCAGCCCCCAAAGTTGAAGCCATGATATTAGAACACACAGTAGCCAGACAATAAATGGAAGGTCACAAAAAACTTTAACAATGGCAAGACTGTGACAAGTTGAATTAATGCGCGGCGTGTGGATAAACAGACAATCTTCTTCTTCTTCTTCTTGGGGTAACTGCGGGGAGGTTCACCTTCCACCCGTCAGTATCGCCTAGATACTGGCATTCCCCCAAGAGAAAAGTAAAGGTAAAGGAAAAATTTAAAACTGTAAAATTTGATAGGAGAGAGATAGTTGGAGATTAGTTATAAGAAAAGCTTAAGATACGTACTTTCACTCCACATGGGTCAATGAACTGAATGACAATAGACTCGCACTCACTATCAGTGTTACCAGGGTCCAGCCTTGGCAACTGGGCCCACCTTCTCGCTGTGTGTTGAATGCCTAGCGGATTTATGCGAACTGTGCAGCATTAATGACTATGAGATAGTTTCATTCCTGTCGCTATTCATGGATTCGCTACTCAAAAAAATGCTATCTGAGAGGCTCCACTGTATAGGTAGGGTGTTTTTTGGTTTTCAGCATTTTTTTTTTGCATGGTTTTCTTGGTTTTGAAAATTATTTTGGACAATCCTATGTATGTTTTGATGTCAAAATATGACAGAATGACCGGAAAACATCGCCAGAATAAGAGGGGTATTGTACACACTGTCGTTTTTAGGTAGGGTGTTTTTTTGCTTTCAGTGTGTGTGTGTGTGTGTGTGTGTGTGTGTGTGTGTGTGTGTGTGTAACTCACCGGGTCGGTCAGGATCACTTGATGGTAGTGATCGTCAGCTTTTACCCTCCCGGAAGGGAGCTGAGAGCTCATATAGTCTGATCTATGGGCAAGGCTGTGACCTTCACACACGCACACACCCATCCCCTTGCTCAAGGGGGACAGTAACCACCCACTTCGTCAGTGAAACTTTTCGCAACCTGAGCGTCTACCAGATGGCAAGCGAGAACGCTACCACTGCGCCAGCGAGCGCTGTGTGTGTGTGTGTGTGTGTGTTTGTGTGTGTGTGTGTGTGTGTGTGTCTGTGTGTCTGTGTGTGTGTGTGTTTTTTAAGCATTACTTTGGATATTCCTATGTGTGTTTTGATGTCTAAATATGCCTGAATGACTAGAAAACACTGCCAAATTAAACATAGGTACTGTACAAATAAGTTAGGTATAGGTTGGAGGTGGGTATAGTTATAGTCTGGGTGTATTTACCTAATTGTATTTACCTAATTGTGATATACACCCCATCCTCGGCTATCACTCCTTTTTTTTTTTTTATGCAAGGAAGAAGGAACCAAGGGCCGGGGCCCGCATACTGTTCCTTCCAAGAAAAAGTAAAAACAACACAAAAGAGAGCCAAATTCAAGATCCATTCATTTCGAGATGCCTGGACACACTTCGTTTGAAAAATTGGAGATCATAGGAAGCAGGGAATACAGACAGAGGGAGACAGTTCCAGAGTTGACCAGTTGCATAAATGAAGGACTGGGAGTAACGGTTAACTCTTGCATTAGAGAGTTGGACAGAAAAGGGATGAGAGTTTGTTGCTAGACGGGTACTACGTTCCCGTCACAGAGGTGGAGGGATGCAAGCAGACAGTTCAGAGGAACAGTGACCATTGAAGTAGCGATAGAAGGGAGATAATGAAGCAACAGTGCGGCGAAGAGACAAAGGTTGAAGGAAATCAGTAAGAGGAGGAGAGTTAATGAGACGAAAAGCCTTTGACTCCACCCTATTGAGAAGAACCGCATGTGGGGAGCCTCCCCACACATGAGAGTTGTACTCGATACATGGGCGAATAAAACCCGTGTACAAGGTCAACATCTGTGCAGGGGTAAAGAAAGTTCGGAGGCGGCCCAGTACACCTAATCTCTTGGAAGCAGATTTCACAAGAGATGTAATATGTTCTTTCCAAGACAAATCCCGAGAGAATGAAACCCCTAGCATGTTCAAGGATGATGCAGGACTGAGCTGGACATTAGTAAACATTAGTGGGTAATCCTGAGGAAGATTTTGTCGGATTTATGAGTGTAAGAACTGAGTTTTTGATGCATTAAAAATAACAAGATTATTTTTGCCCCAATCAGAGATATGAGCCAAGTCAGACATTAGGTGTGCCATAGCCTCATCCCTTGTTTGCTGAAGCAACTGCTGAGATGGACGCTGTGGAAAACGAATGGAAAGGTGAAGGGTGGAATCATCAGCATATGAGTGAATAGGGTTAGATGTACAGCTTAGAAGGTCATTAATGAACAAAAGAAAGAGAGTTGGTGATAGGACAGAGCCCTGAGGAACACCACTGTTGATAGGTCTAGGAGAAGAACGATGGCCGTCTACAACAGCAGCTATAGAATGACCAGAAAGGAAGCTAGAGATGAAGGCACAGATAGAAGGATAGAAACCGTAAGAGGGCAGTTTGGAAATCAAAGATTTTTGCCAGACTCGATCGAAAGCCTTTGAGATGTCAAGTGCAATGGCAAAGCTTTCGCCAAAGTCCCGAAAGGAGGATGACCAGAGTCTGAATGGTAGGTGAGAAGGTCGCCAGTGGAGCGTCCCTTACGGAACCCATACTGACGATCAGAAAGAAGGTTATGACAGGAAAGGTGCTTTAAAATTTTTCTGTTAAGAACTGATTCAAAAACTTTTGAGACACAGGATGTTAAAGCAATTGGACGATAGTTAGAGGGTTGGGAATGGTCACCCTTCTTTGGGACTGGCTGAATGAAAGCAAACTTCCAGCAAGAAGGAAAGGTACAAGTTGACAGACAAAGGCAAAAGAGTTTACCTAGGCAGGGTGTAAGCACAGAAGCACAGTTTTTGAGGACAACAGGAGGGACTCCATCAGGCCCATATGCCTTGTTAATATTGAGGCCAGTGATGGCAGAAAATACATTTGCTGAAGAAATTTTAGTGCCAGTCATGAGGAAGTCTGAGGGGGGAAGTGATGGAGGAACAGCACCGGAATCGTCTAAGGTAGAATTGGAGGAGAAAGTCTGAGCAAAGAGATCTGCTTTATCAGTAGAAGAAATAGCTACAGAAGCATCAGAGTAGAAAAGAGGAGGGAAGGATGATGAGGTAAAGTTGTTAGAAAGGTTTTTGGCAAGGTGCCAAAAGGAGCGAGAAGAATTCGAGTTGGAGAGTTGGGAACATTTAGCACAGACGAAATTATTTTTAGCAGAGCGAAGAACAGACTTAGCATGATTCCGGGCAGAAAAAAAAAAAAAATGTGATTCAGGGGTGGGTTGGCTCCGGTACCTTTTAAAGGCCCTCTCTCTGTTGCGGACAGCATTAGAACAAGCGTGATTAAACCAAGGCTTTCTTGCATTAGTCAGAGGATATGAAAAAGGAATGTATGCTTCCATGCCCGAGAGAATAACTTCCGTAATGCGCAGGGCACACTCAGACGGCTCCCGGCCACGGAAGCAATAATCATTCCAAGGAAAATCAAAGAAGTACTGCCTGAGGGCCTCCCAATCTGCAGCCCCAAAGTGCCACAGGTGGCGTTTCTTTGGAGGGTCCACAGGCTGTACTGGAGCAATAGGACAGGTTAAGGTAATAGGGTTATGATCGGAGGAGCCCAACGGAGAGAAAAGATTAACAGTGTAAGCAGAAGGATTAGTTGTTAGGAAAAGGTCAAGTATGTTGGAACTCTCTCCAAGGCAGTCAGGGATATGGGTAGGGTTCTGTAGAAGCTGCTCTAGGTCATTAAGGATAGAAAAGATGTAGGCTTGTTCACCAGGTGGATCAGTGAAAGGAGAGGAGAGCCAAAGTTGGTGGTGAACATTGAAATCTCCTAGAATGGAGATTTCAGAGAAAGGAGAAATGGATAGAATGTGTTCCATGGGTGCCGCCATGGCTGCACTATAGCCAAAGTCGTGATAGCCTAAGTGAAGAACTTTGGTATTAATTCTAATTGGTGCCATGACCTCAGTATTTATCCCTAGGATACCCGTTTTGTACCACATAATAACATATTATAATAAAAAAATGAGCATGCTGTACAGACTTTATCAGCGCACTCCACTGTTTATAAATAAAGAAGATGGCGGCTGCTTCACCTGTTTACTGCAAGTGCTCCAACTGTGGACTTTTTTCACTTCTATGAGGAGGTTCAACTTCACCAAATTCATTGTGTTAAGTAATGAAACATTTAAAAGTCTTTGGGTATACTGTAGTGACTAGTTTATAGGTTTGTTTGTAAAACCGCTATGAAAGTGTTGGTGATGAAGCACCTATCTCTAAACCAAGACGAAGTATAAGGCCTCCCATCATCATCATCACGTATATAAAAGTGGTTATTAATGGATTATAGTGGAGTTTTATTCACACTTGAGCATACAGACTTTATCAAATAAACTTCTTCAACCACTGCTTGAGTAGCATCATCTGCCATCTTGAATGTTTTGGTTGGTCAGCTGATGTGTTCACTTGGCCAAGCTTTTTTTCGCTCGATCCACAAGGCTGGTGCGTGATAGCAGGTATTTAGTGCGTGATAAAGGAATTTGGGCAGGTTTTTTATACATGCGCGATAGCGGTAAAATGCTATAGTGGAATCCGCGATAGCCGAGGGTTGGGTGTATAGGAAATGATACACTCGTGGGGTCCTGTCTCTATTTCTCAATAAGTCAAATTTTGCCTTAAACTCTTTTAAGTTTTTAGACTGGATGATCTCTTTGTCCATTTTATTCCACAGGTCAATGCATCTGTAAGGAAAGCTATATTTCTTGATGTCCTTCAAGCAGCTTGGCTTCTTTAGTTTCATGTCCTGTCCCCTTGTTACCCTCTCATCCCACACAAACAGATTTTCTCTGTCAATTTTATCTACTTCTATCATGGTCTTGAACACTGCAATCATGTCGCCTCCCTCTCTCCTTTCCTCGAAGGAAGGCAAATCCAGCCTTCCCAGCCTCTCTCTGTACGACAAATCTGCCAGACTGGAGACCATCTTGATTGCTGTTCATTGTATTCTCTCAATCTTGTTTATATCTTTCTTTTTGTGTGGGAACCACACTACTGCTGCATATTCTAACCTGGGGCATATCATGGCCACTATCAGTTTTTTCATCATCTCCTCATCCATGTAATGAAATGCCACTCTTATAATGGTCAAGAGTTTATATCTCTCTCAAACTATCTTGTGAATGTGTTTTTCAGGTGACAAACTATCCTGGTCCAGCACTCCCAGATCATTCTCTTCTCTCACTTTTCTAATTGGTTCATTACCCATCAAATAATTCAGTGATGGCCTCTTGGTACTTTTGCCCATTTCCAATATTTTACATTTTTTTTTGCATTGAATTTCATTTCCCACATCTGGCTCCAATCATGTATCCTATCCAGATCCTCCTGTAGCATTTAACAGTCATCTTCAGCCTCTACCTTTCTTAAGATCTTTGCATCATCAGCAAACAGACTTGCATAACTGTTCACTCCATCTATCATATCATTCATGTAAATCAGGAACATTGTTGGTGCCAATACTGAGCCCTGTGGGACACCACTTGTTACTTACGTCCATCCAGATGTCCTGTCCTTTATTACTGTCCTCATTTGTCTGTTACTCAAAAAGTCTGTCATCCATTCCAGGAGGCTTCCCTTCGGTCCTCCGATATGCTCTGATTTCCATATTAGTCTCTTGTGGGGTACCTTGTCGAAGGCCTTCTCCAGATCTAAATACACACAATCCACCCAACCGTCTCTCTCCTGTAGCACGTCAATCGCCCATGAGTAAAAGCTCAATAAGTTTGAAACACATCACCTTCCACTTCTGAATCCAAACTGACTTTCAGTCAGAATATTCATCCCTGCCATATATTTTATCCATCTATCTTTCAGGATTCTCTCACACAATTTTGCAACCATGCTGGTTAGGGAGACTGGTCTATAATTCAGGGGGTCTTCTTTGTTTCCTCCCTTATAGATTGGTACCACATTTGCCCTCTTCCATTCCCGAGGCACTTTCCCCTCTTCAAGGGAACACACAATTGTGAATCTTATTCACCAGTTGTTCTCTGCAGTCCTTCAGTACTCAATTAGAGATTCCATCTGGTCCTGGAGGTTTCCTTTCCACAAACTCCCTTTCCGTAGTGAAAACTGATTGGAAACATTTGTTCATTATTTCATCTTGCATTACCGCATCCTTGTAGACCTGTCCTTCTACTTTCAGTTTGGTGATTCCTTCCTTTTGTTTCAATTTGCCATTAACAAATCTGTAAAACAATTTGGGTTCATCCTTACATTTGTCAATTAAACCTTTTTCAAAGTTCCTTTCTTCCTCTCTATGTATTCATGTATATCCATTTCTAGTTCTTTTATATTCTTTCTTTGTTCTGTCATTACCTCTCTTTCTCCATTTGTTCCATGCAATGTCCCTCTTTTTTTTTTTTTATTGTTGTCATACACCTTCTATTAAACCACTCCTTTTTCCTGTTTTCTTTCTCCCTTACTGTTGGCACATATTTTTCTACTCCCAAATTATAGTGGTCTTAAAAGATATCCCACTTCCTCTGTATCTCTCTTGTTTCTTTGAATTTTCTCGAATCCGAATTTTGACAAAATTTTCTCATTTCTGCAAAGTTTGCTTTCCCAAAGTTGTATCTTCCTTGCCTATAAAGCTCATCTCTTGGTACCATGTTCCCTATTATTATCTGGAACTCAATGACCAGATGATCACTTTTTCCTATAGGACACAGATATTTCAAAGATTCACTTACATCAGGTTCTTTGGATAATACCAAATCTAGTCTTGCTTGTGTGTCATCACCTCAGAATCGTGTCTCTTCTTTGATCCACTGCGTCTTTACATTATTCATTGCTATATTTAACTACAGTATTTAGTGCCCCACGAATCTTCGCTGCCTCCTGTGTCCCATTCCTCCCAGTTCACCTCTTTACAATTAAAGTCACCCATTAGGATTATATTGTTGCTTGTCTCAGTCACTTTCTGTAGATAACTAACCATGTCTGACAACATCTCCTGGTATTCATTGTCATTCCATGCTCTCGTCTTGGGGGAACATATACCACTGCCATATCTCTCTTACCATTCTCCCCAGTTTCTGATTTCATATTTATCGCTTCGGCCCTGCCCTCTGCCATTTCCACAATCTACATTTATATTGTCCTTCACTGCTATCATCACTCCTCCTCCTGTTTTTTCTTTTCTCTCTCTTCTCCATAATTTGTATTTCCCATCTCCCATATGAATATCAATATCTTCTTTCAATTTAGTTTCTGCAAAGCACATAACATCAGGTTTGTGTACCCTCAAAAAATCATTGATTTCTAACCTTGCTGATATTAGTCCATCAGTGTTTGTGTACGCCACTTTCAAACTTTTTTCATCGTTTTTTATACACTCTTCTCTCCTTCCCTCTGTCTGATCCATAACTCTCCAATGAAACACTGTCTTCTCTTTCTCCGTTCGCTGTTCGTTTTTTATCTTTGCTTCCTTTACTTTGCTTCCTTTACTAACTCCTTTAATTTAGCTCTTTCTTCTTCGTTTGCATCTCTCTTATCCAAACATTTTTAAACCCCTCTTTATCTGACAATTTCCACGTTCTATTTATGATTTCATTCACCATTACCTGGGAGTTAAACTTTACTTTCAATGGCCTTGCCCCACCTTCCTCGTACTTTCCTAACCTATACACTTCTTCAATCCCTTCTTGGGCTTCTTTGTTACCCTCCATAACCACTGATATTATTCCTTTAACCTTGCTCAGTTCTCTCTCTCATACATTATTCCTGAGATTATCACACATTTTTTCTTGTCTGCTGCATCCCTGACCAAAGATTCTCTACTTTTTAGTACCCTAACCACTTCCTTCTCCACTTTTTCCTTGCTTTGTTGTTCTGTGATCTCCTTCAAATTTACATTTCCTTCCTCCTTTATTTTCTTCCACCCCTTATGTTGCTCCTTGATTTCCTTAATATGCTCATCATGCCTCCTCGATTTTGATTCGTATTCACTTAGTTTACTTTTCATTCTGTCCCTTTCTTCTTCCAACCTCTTATTCTCCTCTTGAGCTGTTTTATTTCATTTGATGCAGATTCGTTACTCACCTTCAATTCTGTGACTTCTTTTTCTTGTTCATCACTGCGTGTGCAAACTTTCTCCAGTTTATTCTGTAGGACTTTGATCTCTCTCTCTCTTGCTCTGAGGTCCGTTCTTGCAACTCTCTGATTATTATTCATACCTTTTTTTTTTATAGTGGTAGGTGGTGGCGACCATCATCCACTCACTTGATGTAGTGCTGCCTACTTCTTCCTTAGCCTTTATCATTCTTTTTCTGTGCCAGCCCTCCTTTCTTCCTGTTTCTCCCATATTTCCTGTCACTTCTTACTGCTTTTCTTTCGTTTACAGGTGGCATGACATTGAGTGACAAGCCAAATGGTTTCCTGTAAGCCAAGAAACCATTTACAACGCTGGATGGTAACCATATAACCAAACCATACGTGCTCCCTACGTGTCAACAAGTGGGTTGGTGAAGGGTTGGTGCCCCTCCCCGTAAAATAAATAACTCAAAGTCAAATGGCCACCCCTTACGGGATTATGGTGTCTGGCAATAGATAGATAGATAGACCTTTTTTTAACTCCTGGACATTCCTCTCCACCGTTTTCTCTACTCCTGCTATTCTTGTTTGGTTCAGCTTATCCCTTCCGTTATTTACATCATCATCGGAGAAGCCCTCAAATTCCCCTCGCCAGTTGTAAACAATCTTCCGTCTCTCTCCTCCATAATTCAACCACATGGAGACTTTTTTCACTATGTCTTGTATTTTATGGCCGAAACCTGCCTTTTCTTTTTAACTAATATCCGACGGGACCACCACTCACGCTCTCAGCCACATAATCACAATAGGTTGGTTGGTCTTCTTTTTGCCGCTGATTCAGCTATTATTTCCCCTCGATCCAGGAGTAGCTCCGTCTCTCTCGATGACCCAACCGTGTGGTAGGGGAATAATGTCCATTATCCGCATGTTGCCTCTACTCGGACATCCCTTTGGCTGTATTATGTTCGGGTAAATGAGGGATTACTATATACAGTAGGCGCGGAAAGTGTTGACGCCATCTTAAAAAAAGAAAACATTCTTGTGGTTAGCAAGGAGAAACAAATAAATTAACACTCACCATTGAATTTAGTGTTTACTGGCATTCCCCTTCACCTTTATTATCTTCTTAAGGCGTCTGGGGAGACTGATGGCGTAGTTTTGCAGAACAGACAGACTAAAACTGCTCCATAGCTGCAGCCTCAAGTTTATGCAAAGATGATGTTTCCATACTACGCAGCTGCCGCTTCATGTGCGCCCATAAATTCTCAATGGGATTGATATCTGGGCTGTTTCCGGGCCAATCTCGAATAAAGGGAACCTCACAGTCTGTTAGCCACTGTTTCACTGACTTTGCAACATGTGCAGGGGCAGAATCTTGCATAAATACTCTTGCCTTGGTTTTATCAAAAGAGTCACTTAAAACATCACATAAGAGCTCCAAATAATTGTTCTGGTTCACTTTTTCATTTGCAGGTAGAATTACCAACCTACCAACACCATAATATGTAAAGCAGCCCCAAGCCATGAGTGAGGCTGGGTATTTAACAAACTTGGAAGTGTACTTAGGATCCAGGGGGTCACTGCCTGGTTTGCGGTACACTCGTGATGAAGGGGTACCAGTGACAGTAAATGTTGACTCATCACTCCAAAGCACAGTTTTCCATTGCTCCTCACTCCAGGCAAGATATTTCTTACAAAAATTTACTCTCTTTTTCTTCTGAAGTGCAGTTAGCAGTGGTTTTTTACGAGCACAAAAACTCCTGTAGCCCAGATCGTCATGCAACAGCTGCTGCACACTTCTGACAGACACATCTGCCAGCAACTGTGGGTTCTTTTCTTTTAAATCCCGTGCTGTTAGCCTTGGATCCTTGCTAACTTGCCTTGAGATCAGCTGACGGGTCCTGAAGGTTGTCTTACGAGGTCTCCCAGGCTTGGGAAGTGGAGTGGGAGGAATGGCCTCCCCACTGTCCTTGAACCGCTTCACCAGTCTCTGCACTGTCCTCAGTCTAACACCATCTGATTTGCAATAAATGGGAGTTTGTGGCCAGCTTTGTATAAAGTAATCACTTCCACACGTTTGTCCTTGCTTGTGGTTACTTTAGGCATGATGAGAATGTGGTAGGTAACCAAATAACTGTGTTATTTGAGTCAAAACATGCCCTCGTGGTGCATCACACACAGAGACAATCCTCCTCCTGTGGCTGCCCAAACATTACTGAGCCTGCTCCTGTGGTGCCAAACCTATCAAGCAGGGTTGCCAGCTCCCGTTGAAAAAGCGTCAGCTCATTTCGCATCACAGGGGAGGGTAGTATTGACCCTACTTCACTTAACGCGAAAAAGAATGACGTCGGCAAAAAAA
>JAGKTI010001269.1:0-27473 GCA_018397915.1 Birgus latro | reverse complement strand
TGTGTGGAGGAGTTTCGTTATTTGGGAGACATGTTATGTGCCGGAGGTGGGGCTGGAGTTAGCTCGGTTGCTAGGGTGAGAAGTGGTTGGGAGAAGTTCAGGGAGATGTTGCCTCTTGTGACATTGAGAGGACTCTCCTTATGTGCTAAGGGGTCTTTTTATGCAGCTTGTGTTAGGAGTGTGATGCTCTTTGGTAGTGAGACCTGGGCAGTAAAGGAAGAGGATATTCGCAGGTTTAAACGTACAGAAATGACAATGATTAGGTGGATGTGCAGTGCGTCCCTGCGTGCAAGGCTTGGGGGGGCTGGGTTTACGATGGAAGAGTTGAGAGGTAGGATGGGACTGGAGTGTATTGGTGTTGTGATGAGGAGAGGTAGGCTGAGGTGGTTTGGACATGTGGAGAGGATGGGGATGATAATTGGGTACAGAGGGTGAGAGGTGTTAATATTGGGGGAGGGGTTGGGAGGGGTAGACCGAGAAAGACATGGGCGAGGTCATTAAGTGTGACTTAAGGGTTAAGGGACTGAACAGGGAGGCTGCCAGGGATCGAGCAGCGTGGAGAGCCGCCATTAGGTGACCAAGGCCGATGCATGCAAGCATGTTGGAGCCTTCAAAAACGAAAACGAAAACGATATACAGCATGATGAAAACAGGTTAGGCATGAAAATCTTTATGGTAACCATAGGTTAGGTTAAGTTAGGACCGTACATGACATTAACTGCTTTCACCCTTTTTCTAGCTGTTTTACTTAAGAACCATGCATGGGAAAATTAAATTGCAAGCAGGAAATTATGATTAACATTTAGGGTAATTTCTTAACACATTAACAGCATGATGAAAACAGGTTAGGCATGAAAATCTTTATGGTAACCATAGGTTAGGTTAGGTTAGGACCGGACATGAAATTCACTGCTTCCACCTTTTTTCTAGCTGTTTTACTTAAGAACCATGCATGGAGAAATTAAATTGCAAGCAGGAAATTATGATTAACATTTTTGGTAATTTTTTAACACATTTACAGCATGGTGAAAACAGGTTAGGCATGAAGTTAGGGTACTTACGAACAAGAAGCTGCCATCCTGATGTAATAACCCACTCTATCATCTCAGACTCTGACAGGACGACCTTGCACCTGACACACCTTTCCACTTGAGAATCACCAACACTTATCACCAACACTTTCCACAACGTTTTTTTTTTATAACTGGAATCACATCACTTCACTGCACTGTACATAACAGTAAATTCCCGTGTGGTCTAGTGACGATCACACACATGATGAAGAAGGTGAAAAGCAGTATCAAGCACTGTAGGAGGTAGGGTATAACCACAAAAGCAATCACTTCGGCCGCCATTGTCGGAGGTGTTCAGGAGGCAGTAATGGCGACCGACAGACAGGCGCCACGAGCGTAAACATGGCCGATCGGTGCGGGCGGGAAATTCAAACTGACACGGTCGCAAAAAATCGATTTTTTTTTTTTTTTTTTTTTTTTGGCATTTTGGGGATTGGGCAGCCCACAATATCCGAATAGTGAGTATGTCCGAGTATTGGACATCCAAATAATAGAGGGATTACTGTAATTAGTTTTCACTGCTCTCACTCTTGCCTTATGTCCTTCCAACTAGATCCAAGCTTTGCATCTGTATGTTATGGTACAGTGGGGATTTCAGCACTGTCATTCATATGTTTATTAACTTGCAGACATGTGGAATTTTGAAGTTATGGAACATTACAGTAGTTTCACAGCTTGACAGTCACAGGTATTTTCTAGTGTAAAAATTTTTACTATATATAAATAATACTGTTGAACATGCAATTGAGTATTTACTCAGCAGTTTTTAGAAACATGTCATTAACCCCTTCATTACCGAAATCGATAAGGTTTACGCTTGTAAACCTAGAAAAAGTTCTGGCGAGGAACCGATAATTGTAAGGTTTACGGTGGTAAACCTGATAAGCATAGGGAGGTATAGGAGGGTAGGAGTGTTGGTTTTTGGGTTACTAGAGAGACTTGGGTTGTAAGAACTGGCAACTTGACTCTGACGTCATTCTCCTTGTCATGGCCATGCCATGGCCATATCAGAGTCCATGCCAGGTCATGATTGACATCATTTGGGTATTTTGGATATGATTTATTATTTCAAATGTTTTGGGCATATATATAGACCTTTATGGTATGATATAAACAGAAAAAAATAGTTGCACTAGGCATATCAGCACGTGGTTACCATGACAACCACCCTCCTAGGCCCCACAACCAACCAGCAGCCAGTTCTCACCCCGCAACCCCTCAGTATCCCCCAAGCTACATGCTGTGACTGTGTTTTTTTTTGGGGGGGGCTGTTTTTGCGTGATCATGGTGTCATCTGGTACTGATGACGAATTTGATACAAAGCTTGCTAGTGACTTAGATGAGTCTGACGACAATGAAACTCAATCAGACATCAGTGAGTGAGTCAGACGATGATTATATACCAGAAAACGACAGTGATAGCGAGAGTACGAGTGATGAAAGCGAGATAGATAATTGCTCAAATCCCAGCCCTGTAGGCTCGCCATTGTTGCAGAGTCCCTGAGGACCTGCCTTCACCCTCTTGTCAGATCCGTTTGCAGATCAAAGGCCACCTCCACTACCTACACTTCACCTGGACTTTCCCAACGTACATCCTGCAGTGTATCAACGCCACGAGGAGCAACATGAGAGTACTGTATATACCTTTTTATGTCTGTAAAGTCTATATTTATAGGAACAATGAAAGTTTAGTTGTTTCGTTTCGTTTCGTTTTTGAAGGCTGCAACATGCTTGCATGCGTTGGCCTTTTTGGATTGGAGCGTGTAGCATTTTATGACCGGATGCCCTTCCTGATGTCTACCAACGACCCTTGGGTGAATTCGATCCTCCGACCCTACAGCCAGAGCGGAGCGCTCTAACCCACTGAGCCACGGTTGCTACAGCCATATACTACTATAGGAAATGTATACTACTATAGGAAATGTATTTCAAATCATGCACAGTGTACCTCATGGTCAACATGTACTTGAGAATAGAAAAGTAATATAAAATGAAAAACAGCGCACTTATGATAAACGATCACCCCCCACGCACACGCATGAACTTCCGGGAATTCGGTTTGACGGAGGGAGAGTGGGGCGGCTGGGGGTGGGAGGCGCGGTAATGGAGGGGTTAACACATAAAACCCTCAGCAGAGGATGAGATGGAGGGATGGAGTTGAGAGGTATATGACAGATGGGGGTGTGAGCAGGGGGAAGGGCAGTGAAATGGCAGGGGACAGGGCAACATGGAGGTGTTTTGTTTGTGGCCATCCCCTGTTAGGTTAAGATGTCTAGCAATAGATAGATAAATAGATAAAACTCATATTTTATTTTTAGCTTGTGGTGCAGCTGAGAGTTACCTGGTTGGAGATTGCCTTTCCCACCAAGCACTGCTCTAAAAACAGCCACCAAACTTTACAATAACCATGTTTGTTATGGCAGTGTGGACACTGCAAACAAATAAAGATGTGATTAATAACAGTACTTACTATGTTTATGCTCTTTTTTTTTTTAGGATAAATAAAATTCATTTGGCTTTCATTGGACTTGATTTTTTTAGTGTTTTTAAATGTATTTATGTTGTCAGTGTTGTTAATGTGCATGCATGTGATTTGAGTATAAGTGAAATGTATATGTTCATTTGGTAGCCTTTATTTTTTCTAAAGTGAACAAAAGATCAAACCATATTGGGTTCATTTGTGTACAGTAGTTTAAATTCATTTTAGAAAAATAAGTATTTATTGTTATACTGTACACTGATATGTTAATTTTACAGTACTTTAACTGGTGATGTACATCATTTCCTATGTCATTGCCATATGTAGAAAATCGGACAGTTAATGGATATTGTCTGTAACTGCAGAAGTGTTTCTGCCACACCACAAGTCACATGAATGTTCAGAGGCTCACTTGTGTAGGGTGATGGTGTGATGTGAAGTGATGGTGCTGGGTGAATCACATCTTTAAGGCCCCAGGATAATTTAAATATTTTCAATATTAATGAGCCTGAGGACAGCAAATCACCCAGGGGGTTTAGGGTGGGCTCGTGGAATGTGGGAAGTTTGAGGGGAAGAGCGGGGAAAGTTGTCGAGGCATTTAGTAGGAGGTGGGTGGATGTGGCTTGTTTGCAGGAAGTCCGGTACAGGGGTGGATCAGCCAGAAAGATTGCTGGGAAGGATTGCTACTATAAGCTGTTTTGGCAGGGGGGAACTGACGGATATGGGGGTGTGGGTGTGTTGGTTGCGGAGAAATGGGTGGAGTATGTTATGAATGTCGTGAGAGTAAGTGATAGGATAATAGTAGTGAAAATTTTGATCGGACGGGTGATGATTTCAGTTATATCAGCATATGCTCCACAGGTGGGATTAGATGACGCAGAGAAGGATAGATTTTGGGATGATTTAATACGATGATGAGGTAGTGGTTCTGGGAGGGGATTTAAATGGTCATGTTGGTGAAGCAGCTCAAGGTTATGAAGGAGTCCATGGAGGATGTGCATATGGTGTGAGGAATGCGGATGGGGAAAGAATACTCGAGTTTGGGGAGGCTATGGACATGATTGTGTGCAACACACATTTTAGAAAAAGAGTGAGTAGATTGATTACGTACGAGTCCGGGGGAAATAGTAGTCAGATAGATTATTTTCTGGTCAGAAGGGTTGATAGGAGATTAGTGAGAGATGTTAAAGTTATAGGAAGCGAGGAGTGTGTGCAGCAGCACAAACTGTTGATTTGTGACATGGTGCTTAAGGAACGAATGATGAGAAAGAGGACATATGTACCTAGGAGGAAAATATGGAAGCTGGGAAACCAATCAGTAAGGGATGCCTTCTATAGTGAGATGAGGAGAGTGGTGGCTGAACAGTAAGCCGTAGATAGAGACGTTAATGAACAGTATAGAGCCCTTAAGAACAACCTCTTGAGAGTTACTGATGCAATATGCGGTTGGACAAGAGGCCCACCAAGACATAAATTAACTTGGTGGTGGGATGAGGGTGTAGAAGCTGCAGTTAAGGAGAAAAGAAGGCTTTTTCGGGAATGGAAGAAGGGTGGTAACAGGGAGGAGTACTTGGCTGCCAAGCGCAGGGCTAGAGGAGAGGTATACAGGGCGAAGTCTGAGTCACAGAGACTTTTACTTGATAATCTAAATCATGAAGGAAGGAAAAATATGGTTTTTAGGGTGGCAAATCAGGTGAAGAGAGATAATCGGGACATTGTAGGCGAGCAGTGTGTGAAGAATGATGAAGGAAGGGTAGTGGTGAACAGTGAGGATATTTAAGACGCATGGAGAGAGCATTATAGCCAGTTGTTGAATGAGGAGTTTGATTGGGATAGGGAAGGTTTGGAGCCAGCTGATCTGGTGTTTGGGCCTTGGCCTTTGATTGACGCTGCTACTGTGAGTGAGCCAATAGGCAGGATGCGGGTGGGGAAGGCGGCAGGAGTGTCTGGGTTGACTGCTGAAATGTTGAAGGCCTCAGGAGATATTGGGGTGAGGTTAGTCACTGACCTGATAAATATGATTATATATGAGTGTGTGGTCCCAGATGATTGGCTGAAGAGTGTAATTGTAAATGTATACAAAGGGAAGGGTGATGTCCTGGAAAGGGGAAATTACAGAGGTATAAAGCTTTTAGATCAGATAATGAAAGTAATGGAGAGAGTTCTAGAAGGTATGATTAGAGAAAGAGTGAATATCAATGAGATGCAGTTTGGGTTTATGCCAGGCAGGGGGACCACTGACGCCATATTCATTGTTCGACAGCTTCAGGAAAAATATATTGGCAAGAAAAGGGAATTGTATTTTGTTTTTGTTGATTTGGAAAAGGCCTTTGACAGAGTCCCTAGAGAGGTGGTGAAGTGGGCAATGAGAAAGCTAGGGTTGGAAGAGTGGCTGGTTAGGGTGGTTATGGCCATGTACGTGGGTGCTCGCACCCAGGTAAGAGTGAATGGAGTTTTGAGTGATGAGTTTCCCGTGAATGTTGGTGTGCATCAGGGGTCAGTTTTGAGTCCCTTGTTGTTTATCATGGTGCTTGAAGCCCTCTCACGTGACTTCAGAGATGGACTCCCGTGGGAGATGTTGTATGCTGATGATTTGGTGTTGATTGCTGAGAATGAAGGGGAGGCTGAGGAAAGATTTAAGAAGTGGAGAGATGGTATGGGGTACAAGGGCTTAAGGGTAAATGCAGATAAAACAAAAGTGATGATATCTAGGGTTGGTGGCGGTACAATCAGAGGAGAGGGAGAGTGGCCATGTGCAGTTTGCCACATGGGTGTGGGAAGTAATTCCATCTTGTGCAGTGTTTGTGATAGATGGGTGCACAAGAGATGTAGTGGTATTAGAGGTAGACTGCGAGATAATGCTGATTTCATGTGTGTGGTGTGTCGGAGAGAACAGGTGGAGATTGTTAGGCGTGAGAGGGTTGAACTTGCAGGTGAGTCTCTTGAGTGTGCGGAGGAGTTTTTTTTATCTGGGAGACATGTTATGTGCCGGAGGTGGGGTTGGAGTTAGCTCGGTTGCTAGAGTGAGAAGTGGTTGGAAGAAGTTCAGGGAGCTGTTGCCTCTCCTGACATTGAGAGGACTCTCCTTACGTGCTAAGGGATCTTTGTATGCAGCATGTGTTAGGAGTGTGATGCTGTATGGTAGTGAGACCTGGGCAGTAAAGGAAGAGGATATTCGCAGGTTTAAACGTACAGAAATGACAATGATTAGGTGGATGTGCTGTGCGTCCCTGCGTGCAAGGCCTGGGGGGGCTGGGTTTACGATAGAAGAGTTGAGAGGTAGGATGGGACTGGAGTGTATTGGTGTTGTGATGAGGAGAGGTAGGCTGAGGTGGTTTGGACATGTGGAGAGGATGGGGGATGATAATTGGGTGCAGAGGGTGAGAAGTGTTAGTATTGGGGGAGGGGTTGGGAGGGGTAGACCGAGAAAGACATGGGACGAGGTCATTAAATGTGACTTAAGGGTTAAGGGACTGAATAGGGAGGCTGCCAGAGATCGAGCAGCGTGGAGAGCCGCCATTAGGTGACCAAGGCCGACACATGCAAGCATGTTGGAACCTTCAAAAACGAAAGCGAAAACGAATGAGCCAATTAAGTGAAGTGTAATCAGTACATTTTTCACTTCACTACAGTCGATCCACAGGTGCAACAAAGTTTGAATCCAGTTCCTTCAGTTTTTAAACATATTTGTTTAGTGGTAGGTGGGGGGGCTCACCCTCCACTCACTCGATGTAGTGCTGCTCTCGGGTGTCTGCCCTTTACTCCCCTCCATCCTTCTTTCCTTCAATCCTCTTCTGTCTTTCTTTCCTTCATTCTTTCTTTGTTCATCTGCCTGCGGGTGACTTTACACTCTGTCTCCTGTCTTTCTTTCCTGTATTCTTTCCTCGTCCTTCTGCCTGTGGGTGACTCTACACTGAGTGACAAGCCAAATGGTTTCCTGTACACCAGGAAACCATTTACTATGCTGGGTGGTAACCACATAACCAAATTTTGGCGCCTGGTGGTTTAGTGGGTAATTACGGTGCTCCAGTCGGATTGAGCTGGTGAAAGTTTATATCCAAGGGGTGGTTGGGGTTTATTGCTCACATAATGCCACTCAGGGATGAGTGAGGCTGGTCACTCTCATCTGAATGTCATGACCAACTTGCCTAGCCTCAGGCTTCTACGTTCCACTGTGGGGCGACATGGATTGGATGATGGATGGATAGATGAACTTGGTGTTCCAAACTCACCCATTCTTAGTGCATTATTCATTGGGATAGCTGCATTATCCTTCTTAATGTTTTCTATTAACTCATCAAGTTTGTCAGATTTCTTTGCAAACCTTTTTCCCCTAAGATGACCCAACAACCAGGAAAAAAAATAGATCAGGAGAATTAAAAGTCTGCAGTCATATATCAAGTACAGCATTAACACTGGAACAGTGCAGTTGACCAGCTGATTCCTACTCAGCACTGTACTGATAGAAGAACAGCATATGGTTTCCTGTGCATATCTCTTTAAATTCAAATGCTAGAAAGTTGGAAGAGGGGAGAGGGGGGGGGAGGCCAAAGATGAGATGGAGGGATGGAGTGGAGAGGTATATGAGAGAGAGGGGTGTGCACTGGGGGGTTGGGCAGTGAAATGGCAGGGGACAGGACAACATGGAGGCGATTTGTTTGTTGCCACCCTTTACGGGATTAAGGTGTCTGGCAATAGATAGACAGATAGATAAAACACTCGTGGTTTATTTAGACTGGCGCAGTCCACAGTTACCTGGTCGGAAATTGCATTTCTCACCAAACACTGCTCAAAAACAGTTTCCAAACCACCAAACTTTACAGTAACCATGTTTGATATGACAGTGTGGACACTGCAGACAAATAAATTTGTGAAAAACTATTTGCTGTGTTATTTATGTATATTTTTAGGATAAATCAAATGCATAAGGCTTTCATTGGACTTGATTTTTTAGTGTTTTTAAAATCTGTTTGTGTTGTCATTGTTGTTAATGTGCATGCATGTGATTTGAGGATAAGTGAAATGTATTTCTTCATATGTTGGCCATTATTTTTTTCTAAAGGTATAAAAGAACAAACCTTATTGGGTTCATTTGTGTATAATAATATAAATTCATTTTAGAAAAATATGTACAGTAAGACCTCACTATAACGGACTAATTGGGGCTCAGGCCAGTCCGAAATATGCGATTTTCCGATAAAAGCGACATCCGGACTTACCCCTGCTAATCCGGACTTTTTCCGATATATCAGACATTAGTCCGGATTGCATCGGTAGTTTTCACCACCATTGCAGTATTGTACTGTGTTATACCTTCACTACATTAATCAAATGGTATAATAATACTGTACTGTGCACTGAAAAACATGTCTTTTACTTGTCTTATTGTGGTGAACATAGCTGAAGTTGTCAGGCAGTCCGGACTGCTTTCTGGCTATATCAGACTTTTTCCGATATATAGGAGTTTAGTGTGGTAGCTCCTCGAGTCCGATAAAAGCGAATTCCGGTGTACTGAAGTCCGTTATATCGAGGTTTTACTGTATTTATTATTATACTGTACATTGATATGTTAATTTTACTTTACTGGTGATGTACATCAGTTCCTATGTTATTTCTGTATGAAGAAAATTGGACAGTTGATGGATATTATCTGCAACTGCACAAGTGTATCTGCCACACCACATCACGAGTCACATGAATGCTCAGAGGCTCACTTGTGTGGGGTGATGGTGTGATCATTGCGCAGTATATTTAAAGCCAGTTTGATAGGGTTAGGGAAGGTTTGGGGGTCGTTAGGTGTGAAATTGGGGAGAGTGTTAACTATAAGCCATTTTTCCCTTAGGCTCAGGATCTCCCATAACATGAATTTACACAACTCGCTATCCTGATGTCGACCAGTTAGCCACATTATAGCAAGTTTATTGTAATGACTATGTTCTGCTTAGTGTCCGAGTAGGTTCCTGCAGTGCTTGTCAGAGGAAGTATGGAAAATGCATTCTAGAGCACTTTGAATGAGCAGATAAGACATTAATGTCCCTGCTCAAAAATTACCATACCATACCATACCATGCCCTGCAAGCATTTTTAAATGGAGACAAGCAGTAATGGATCTGAGTCTGGGATGACTCTTTCTGTTGCCATTAGAATGCATGGATGTTGTTGGAAGAGGTGCCTCCAACTGTACTTGCTATGAGTGAATAATGGGTGTTTGGTCTTAGCCTCCTTCTTTGTCTTTTATTGCTCTTTCTGTTTCATTTCTACATGATTATTGAATTTCTGTACATCTCTTTTCCTTTAATGTTTAATGACGACCTTACCTCACTTCATCCTTCGGAAGGAAAAAGGTCAAGATAAAGATGATAATGATAATCATGATGATGATGATGAAAATACTGTATATGTGGCATTTGTGACACCCTGCAGAATGTATAAAGTGATAAACTAAGGCTGTGGTAGGCATACCTTTCTCCATATCATTCATTTGAACTTCCACTGATATGAAAATTAAGAGTCCTACAGAAAGTACCTTACAGTATGTAATTTATTGAGGATGTACATCAGCAAAATAATAGCTTCAGTAACTTACCATTACTCCATCATATTTTAGTGTACAAAATTCTACGTAGGAAATACTGGTAATTTCCGTATTTGTGGGAAAACCATTGTATGTTTGTTTGACCGTGTTGAAAGTCTGTTCTGCTTAAATCTGTGCAAGAGGAAATACAGATGTCTGACAAGTACAGTATATGATATGCATATATATTTTTGCTCTTGTATGTTGTATATGTTAAAGGGAATTTGTGTAACCAGTAATTTCATGAAACCCCTAGGGAATTCATGAAATATGACATGCACATATATTTTTGCTCATGTATGTTGTATATGTTAAAGGGAATTTGTGTAACCAGTAATTTCATTAAATCCCTAGGGAATTCATGAAATATGACATACACATATATTTTTGCTTGTGTATGTTAAAGGGATTTTGTCTGTCTATCTAGCTATTGCCAGACACCATAATCCCGTAAGGGGTGGCCATTTGACTTTGAGTTATTTATTTTATGGGGAGAGGCACTAACCCTCCACCAACCCACTTGATGACACGTAGGGAGCACGTATGGTTTGGTTATATGGTTACCACCCAGCGTTGTAAATGGTTTCTTGGCTTACAGGAAACCATTTGGCTTGTCACTCAATGTAATGCCACCTGTAAAGGAAAGAAAAGCAGTAAGAAGTGACAGGAAATATAGGAGAAATAGGAAGAAAGGAGGGCAGGCACAGAAAAAGAATGATAAAGGCTAAGGAAGAAGTAGGCAGCACTACATCAAGTGAGTGGATGATGGTCGCCACCACCTACCACTAAAGGGAATTTGTGTAACCAGTAATTTCATGAAATCCCCAGGGAATTCATGAAATGAGTTTAAATTAGGATGGGGTAATTAAGGTTAGGTTAATTTAGGCCATAGTTTGGTTAGGCCAGGATAATCTGGGTGAAGTTTAGGTTATGTTAGGCTAGGTTAGTTAGGTTAGGTTAGGTTAATTTAGATGAATGCTTCACGTAACTTAGCATTTATCTAAATTAACCTTACCTAACCCATCCTAATTAACCTAGCCTAACCTATACTAACCTTAACTTAATGTAGATTATCCCAGCCTAACTAAATCACAGCCCTTATCAACTTGACCTTAATTTAACCATCCTCATTTAAACTCACTTCGTGAATTCCCTAGGGATTTAATGAAATCATTGGTTACACAAAATCCCTGTAACATATATAATGTAGCAGAAACTGCATATGTATTTTTGCTCATTTATATTTTTTATTACCATACATAACAGAAACTGAGTTCTTAATATTTTCTAAAATTTTCAGAGCCGTGAAGAACAATGTGGGGACCAGGCTGGGGCAGTTGCTTGTTGGTTATACTTGTATTGTGCCTGAGTGAGCTGGTGACAGTTGGTCTCTTAATATTTAGTCATGGCTTCCTCTTGACCAGACAAGTTGTCCCATTCATCTCAACCTGCCATGACTTTAAATTGAAAAATAACATACAAGATGGTACTGCTAGTGCTGATAATGGTGCTGGCTGTTGGATGCCTCCTACATTTAATAGAAGTGTGATTCTCATAGTTGATGCACTACGATATGATTTCACAACATACAACCACTCCCTGAAAGATGAGAATGCCCTGCCATACCAGAATAAAATGCCTGTGTTTGACAACGTGTTACGATCTCATGCAAGACAGTCACTTCTGGTGCCCTTTGTAGCAGATGCTCCCACCACAACCATGCAGCGTCTCAAGGGACTTACCACTGGCAGCCTACCTACGTTTATTGATGCTAGCCATAATTTTGCAAGGTAAGGTACAGTGTACAGTACATTATTCAAAAACAGGAATAGAATGTGAAATGCAATTTTTGTGTAGTAGTACAGTATAGTCGCAGCACACAACTCTGAGGTTGTCATTATCGTACCCTGGCAACCTACCCTTCAGCTGTGCTTCTGATTTCGTATCATATTATACATGAATAATATTATTATACATGAAATAATTACAGTAAGACCTCACTATAACGGACTAATTGGGGCTCAGGCCAGTCAGAAATATGCAATTTTCCGATAAAAGCGACATCCGGGCTTACCCCTGCTAATCCGGACTTTTTCCAATATACAGTAATCCCTCCAGTATCTGTTGTAATAGAGCCAAAGGCATGTCCGAATATTGGTTTTGTCCGGATTGGTCCTGAAGCTCCAGCACTGGTTTTTCATGACCCTAACCTAACCTAACCTAAATCAGAAAACTACCTTCCTACCTCCCTAGTGAACATGTATAGCACTTATTTAGGTCTCTTTTCACATAAATAATGCACACATGGCATGAATTTATTGAATTTTAACCAAAAAATGATTTAGAGGTGAGTGAGTCATAGGAGCTCAGAACTTGCCAGCATAGTATAAGTAAGTATCAGACATGGAAATCATCTTTTCTCACATTTTGTGCACTAAATTATTGGATACAAAGCATCAAATACAGTAAATGATGTTAATTGCTACCAGAAAAATGGTTAGGTTAGGTTAGGTTTGGTTAGGTTAGGTTAGGTTAGGTTAGGTTATGACCGGACATGAAATTTACTGCTGCAACCTTTTTCATAGCTGGTGCACTTAATAACCATGCATGAAAGAATTAAATTAAAAGCAGGAAATCATGATTAACACAATGTTAGGTTAAGTTAGGACCGGACATGAAATTCTTTGCTTCAACCTTTTTTCTAGCTGTTTTACTTAAGAACCATGCATGGAAAAATTAAATAGCAAGCAGGAAATTATGATTAACATTTAGGGTAATTTTTTAACACATGTACAGCATGATGAAAACAGGTTAGGCATGAAAATCTTTATGGTAACCATAGGTTAGGTTAGGTTAGGACCGGATATGAAATTAACTGCTTCAACCTTTTTTCTAGCTGTTTTACTTAAGAACCATGCATGGGAAAATTAAATTGCAAGCAGGAAATTATGATTAACATTTTTGGTAATTTTTTAACACATGTACAGCATGATGAAAACAGGTTAGGCATGAAAATCTTTATGGTAACCATAGGTTAGGTTAGGTTAGGACCGGACATGAAATTAACTGCTTCAACCTTTTTTCTAGCTGTTTTACTTATGAACCATGCATGGGAAAATTAAATTGCAAGCAGGAAATTATGATTAACATTTAGGGTAATTTCTTAACACATTAACAGCATCATGAAAACAGGTTAGGCATGAAAATCTTTATAGTAACCATAGGTTAGGTTAGGTTAGGACCGGACATGACATTAACTGCTTCCACCTTTTTTCTAGCTGTTTTACTTAAGAACCATGCATGGAAAAATTAAATTGCAAGCAGGAAATTATGATTAACATTTTTGGTAATCTCTTAACACATTTACAGCATGATGAAAACAGGTTAGGCATGAAGTTAGGGTACTTACGAACAAGAAGCTGCCCTCTGATGTAATAACCCACTCTATCATCTCAGACTCTGACAGGAAGACCTTGCACCTGACACACCTTTCCAATTGAGAATCACCAGCACTTATCACCAACACTTTACTCAACGTTTTTTTATTTTTTATAACTGGAATCACATCACTTCACTGCACTGTACATAACAGTAAATTCCATCATCACACACATGATGAAGAAGGTGAAGAGCAGTATCAAGCACTGTAGGAGGTAGGGTATCACCACAAAAGCAATCAATATGGCCGCCATTTTCATAGGTGTTCATGAGTCAGTAACTGAGTGGGTAATGGCGACTGACAGACAGATGCCACGAGTGTAAACATACACGATCGGCTCGGGCGGGAAATTCAAACTGACACGGTCCCAAAAAATTGATTTTTTTTCTATTTTTTTCGAATTTTTTGGCATTTTGGGGGTTGGGCAGCCCAGAATATCCGAATAGTGAGTATATCTGAGTATTGGACGTGCAAATATTAGAGGGATTACTGTATCAGACATTAGTCCAGATTGCATCAGTGGTTTTCACCACCATTGCAGTATTGTACTGTGTTATACCTTCACTACATTAATCAAATGGTATAATAATACTGTACTGTGCACTGAAAAACATGTCTTTTACTTGTCTTATTGTGGCGAACATAGCTGAAGTTGTCAGGCAGTCCGGACTGCTTTCTGGCTGTATCGGACTTTTTCCGATATACAGGAGTTTAGTCTGGTAGCTCCTCGAGTCCGATAAAAGCGAATTCCGGTCTACTGAAGTCCGTTATACTGAGGTTTTACTGTATACACAAATATTATTATATACGAACATGGTATACATGAATCACAGGCATATCATATCATACACGAAATCAGAAGCACAGTTGACGGGTAGGCTGCCAGGGTACGGTAATGACAACCTCAGAGTCGTGCGCTGCGACTATAGTAGTTGTTTCCTAAGCAGTGTGGCCGAACAGCTCCGAGTCCCTAAGGAGTGCCACGGCCAAGACCGGACTTTCCCACAGAGCTCTCAAGGAGTGTATGTTGTGTTGGTGGCACAGGCAATTGTGTGCAATGCAGTCTTCCTTAATGTGCTTAATAGTATGGGGTGCTGTGTTGCATCCTGGACAGGCATCAGCAACTGAGTCATCCAGCCTCTTCTGATAACTGACGAGAGCTGAATAATGCCCACATCTCAGCCAGGCCAGGTGGACCCAGTCCTCATGAGGGAGGTAGGATTCAGAAGGCTGGATTTCAGGAGGCCATGCATGCAGTTCTGTGTTGTCTTTGAGTGATTAAATGGAGCAGCGAGTGATATGAGCATGGATATGCTTGTGGAAGCTGGTTTGAGGTGAGTGAGGGGCGAGAGATGACAGTATTTGTGTATGATATCATGTGCTGGGTGTTGTTTTGATGTTCCTTGGTGTGTGTGGCTGTGCTGCCATGTTGCATAGTGGATGGTGTGGGTTTGTGGAGGCTGCAGCAAGAATTTATGTGCCTCTCTAGATGATCCTTGACTTTGAGGACTTTGGTTTCATGGTGTAGGTGGTCTGTAGGTGTAGCAGCTGTGCAGCCGCTGATTATTTTTAGGGCTTTGTTCTGTATAGTCTGTAGGGTGTTGTAGTATGTTGTAGTGTGTTTGGACCTGGAATGGTGGTGTCTTTGTCGTGGGTCCACCTCCAAGAGGCTGTCAAAGTGGAGGAGGAGGACAGCATGGAGGCCAAACCACCGCAAACTTCTGTGGCCCCTCACGGTGCCTGAGAACCTGGGAGTGGCTTCAGTCACACGGGCAAGTGCAATTTTTGTCAGTCTAACTGGTTTTAGTTGTCCATGTATACTCAGTATGTCATTCATCATTCAGTTGTTCGTATATAAAGGCTCAAACATGCTTTCATGCACCATCCTTGTTCACCCAGTGATGGCTCACCACACTGGTTGATCACTGTTCAGTCCCATATCCCTGAGGTCATTGGTCTTCCCCTTGCAACACTACCATTAGTGTTGACACCTCTCTCCTCCACACCCAGTTGTCATCCTCCATCATCTCACATGCCTAAATCATTTCAGTCTACCCATTCTCATCACAGTACAGTACATCCAATTCCCAACCTTTCTCTCAACTCTTCATTCAAAATTCTAACTCTCCAAGGTCTGATGTTCAAGAATGTGCTACACATCCTTCTAATCATTATCCTGGACATTTGAGCTTCCATATATCCTTTACTGCCCAAGTCCCAACACCATACAGCATTACACTCCTAACACATACTGCTTACAAGAACCCTTTAGCATGGTGAGTGAGCTCTCTCCGATTCAGGAGGGGCAACTCCCTCAACTTCATCCAACCACTCTTGACCCATGTCACTGGGCCAACTCTAGCCCCACCTCAGCACATACCATTTGCCATCCAAACAGCAAAACTCCTCCACACACTCAGTAGACTCTCCAGCAAGATTCCTGCCCCTCTGCCATTGTGTGCTTTCCTCTACACACCATAGACACACCAAGTCAGCATTGTTTTGCAGCCTGTCTCTACATCCCTTTTGCATCCACTTATCATGGACATCACAAGCTGGAGTTACTTCCCACACCCTTGTGGCAATCTACACATGGCCACACTCCCTCTGGTTTGATGGTACTGCCAACTGCCCTAGATGACACTGTTGTTTTATCAGTGTTTACTCTTAAACCCTTTTACCCCATTCCATCTTTCCACTTAATAAATTCTTTCTTCCCCTGCCCTTTTCTTTGCAGTCAGTACAGTGTCTTCACTTTACAACATTTCCAATGGGACTCTGATTTTGAAGTCACATGAGAGAGGTTCAAGGACCATGATATTACAATAAGGGCCTTAAAACTGACCACTGATGTTCACCAACATTCACTGAAAACTCATCACTCAGACCTCCATTCACTCTTACCTGGGTGTGCATATCCCCATACATTGCCATGTCCACTATAACAACCACTTCTTAAGACCAGCTTTCTCATTGCTCACTGGGCACTCTGTGTATTGCACAAAAGTTGAAATATTAAAGTATTGTTGAGAAGCAGGATTTGCTGGATGGAAAGTGCTGGAAGGCTCTCAGTATTTCTTGTATTTTTCGGTTGCGAGTGGGAGTTGCCAGTTAGCCTGCAGTTTGAGAGTGGAGGTATTTTGTGGAGTTATTCATTGAATTTTGTGCTCCTTTTATCTGTAATGTTTTTTTTATTTGACTGTTAAATTATATAATTCTATCTCAGTTTGTAAGCCAAATAATTTAGAGTGTTATTTAGTATAAAAACTCTCTGGATATTTTGGATGTCTCCGAGTTGGTAAATTGCTTTTCCGAGAATGTAGTAGATAATTGCAGTATTTAGGAAGCTTACATAAAGATGGGGAAGGGACTAGGGGAGTCTCAGTTCAGTATGAGTATAGTTCAGTGACAGTGCAGCTAGTAAAGATTGTATAGCTCTGGTACTTGTGAAAACAGTGAAGTGAAATTGGCAAGCATTAAGTGTAATTCTCTGGAAAATAAAGACAGCGAACTTTAGAAGCCAGTGTTTGATTACAATGCCTGAGCTGATCTCATTGTTGCACACCAAAAGGCTGACCATAAGAACAACTCTTTGGGCAATGTCCTACCTATTCTGAACTACTGCTGTTGGAGCCTGTGGCAGTGTGGGATGGGGACGTAACAATGGTGTCAAGAGTGTGGATCGCTAGAATAGGACTGCAGTGAGTCAAATCTTTGACATGGAGGCAGAAGGTGTACAGACAAGAGTCCGAGCTAGGGAGGAGGAGGCATGTCTGGCAGCAATCATGAAGCTATTACAAGCACAAGATGAAGGACAAAGAACTTGAAGAACAATTCCAGGCACCAAATGTACAACTACAAGCACAGAATGCAGGACAGAAAGAACTCAAAGAACAATTATAGCACAAAATGAAGGACAGAAAGAAATCAAAGAACAATTGCTAGCACAGAGTGAGCAACTAGAGGCACAAAGTGAAGACAGAAAGAATGATATGAACTGCTTCAAGAGGCATTACAGGAGCAACAGTGGGAATTACAACTGAGGATGCAAGGACAGCTAGATGTTTTTGTGGGGGAAATGAGGGAAGAGCAGCAACAGTTTAAGGAGGAAGTAGATGCCAAGCTAGAGCAGCAATAATTAGATGGAGTGTAGACATAACTGGTTAGATGGAGTGTAAACAGCACTGGTTAGATGGAGTGTAGACAGCACTGGTTAGATGGAGTGTAGACAGCACTGGTTAGATGGAGTGTAGACAGCACTGGTTAGATGGAGTGTAGACAGCACTGGTTCGATGGAGTGTAGACATCAATAATTAGATGGAATGTAGACAGCATTTAGATGACCAGTTGAAGTATGTAGACTGCCACTTGAAGATAATTTGTGAGAGAATTGAGGCTGTGGAGAAATTTTGTACTGCTGGGCCTCAACTTACTGTACAGGGAGCATAGTAAGAAAAAAGACAGTGTATGGTGAAACTTGATGAATTCCAAGCATCTAAAGGTAGCATTGCAGGGTTGAATAATCAGAATGCAGAGGTTTTAAGTCTTGGACTTGATTATGATGCCCCATTTTTTAGGCCCCAAACCAGTGAAGTGCATGGCTATAATGGAGTTCCAGTTAAAAAGGAAACCTCAGAAATTTGATGGTAGAGTATCGTGGGATGCTTACCCGTGCACAGTTCCAGTTACTTGCTGATCAGAATGGTTGGGATGATAGGCAGAGGGCAGTGCAGATTGCTACTAGCCTCAAGGGTGCAGCGATGGAGATTCTGGGCCAGATGACAGTGGAGGAGAGGAACGGTTATCAATCCCTAATAGATGTGCTGGAGCGCAGATATGGGACCACGTACCAGACTGAGGTTTACAGGGTAAAATTCCAGACCCATGTACGGGCTCAAGGTGAATCCCTCCAGCAGCGTGTTCATGAACTAGAGAGTATGGCATACAAGGCATACCCTGGAGCAGCGTCTAACCTGTTAGCTAGTCTTCTGAGGGACAAGTTCATCAATGCTCTTGATAGTGCAGAGTTGAAAGTGCAAGTGAATTAGGCACAATCCAGAAGCATGCAGGAAGCACTAGCCAGGGCTCTAGAAGTTGAGTCCTACGTCAGGTCCAGTACGTCCACCTCTCAGGCAGGTCGGAGTGCCAGACTCAAGACAAGAAAGGGGCAGGCACATGAAGCAGAAAAATTTGAAGGAAGTTGCTGGTACTGTGAAAAGCCAGGACATTGGAAAGAAGAATGCTACAAGTGGAAGAGGGAACAGGAGACGATCAGAAGTTGCTGCTATTGTGAGAAGCCAGGACATCGGAAATGGACTACTGCAAGTGGAAGAGAGAACAGGAGAAGATCAGAGGAGGTTGCTGGTTCTGCGAGAAGCCAGGACACAAGAAGGTGGACTGTTACAAATGGAAGAAGGAGCAAGAACAGAAAGTGCAAGGAAATCTACAATTGTAACAAACGGGTGTTGGACATGTGTTGAAGTGGGACACTTCAGTTATGGTTGTCCAAATGAGAAGGGTGGCAAGAAGAAGGCTGCAGAAGACAAGAAGAATGAGTGTAAATTGGTAAAGGCTGGTGCCAAGCGGTAACAAGCAGCCAGTTTTTCCCAAGAAGGAAATGTAAGAGAATATTGATTGGTAGTGTGTGAGAAGATGGAAGAACAGAGTGTAGTAGGAATGGGAATTGTTGCAAGAAATGCAACCGTACTACAGTGACAGGGCCAGTGTCAGGTGAAGAAGACATGAAGAGGATCCAAATTTACAATCAATACTAGAGTGGCAGCATCGGAGCACAATGCGACCATCTTGGGAAGAGGTTTCCAGGGTCAGACCTGCGACTAAGAGCTACTGGAGTCAGTGGGACCTTCTTCGTTTTAACAGTGGACTACTGAACATCAGTGGGAGACACCTGATGGCCTCAGCAAGTATTGGCAAGTAGTGGTTCCAAAAAACTGAGATCTGGGATCTTGAATGAGTCTCATAACCAGAATAGTAGTGGGCACCTGGGAGTGAAGAACACTCTAAGCTGGTTGCGACAGAGGATCTACAGGACTTGCCTGCTTTAGGATGTTGAAGAGTGGTATCAGGCCTGTGATGCATGTTGTGCCAAGAAGGGACCCAAGAAACATGGTTATGCCCCTCTCCAGCTGTACCAAGTGCATGCACCGATGGAAAGAGTCATGGTGGACATTGCTGGACCTCTGCCACTCACTGAAAGAGGAAACTGCTATATGTGTGCTGTCATGGACTGCTTCACAAAGTGGCTAGAAGACTATGCCATCCCCGATCAAGAGGCTGCGACTGTTGCTCAGGTGTTGGTTGACCAGTTTTTCTGCCATTTTGGGATGCCACAAGAGCTACATTCAGACCAGGGTAGAAACTTCGAGTTTACTGTTTTCCTGGAGTGCTGCAAGTTACTGGGATAAGGCCACAGTCATATGGGATGGTGGAGAAATTCAACTGGACCCTGGGATAAGAACTGGCCAAGTACTGAGTAGAGGGACAGACAGGATTGGACCAGAAATAACTGCGTTGCTTATTGCATATTGGTCTGCATCCCATGAGTACCAGTTTGGGAAGACCACCTGGTGAAGAGCTGCCTACAGACACCTCCAGCTATGCGAAGCATCTTCAGGAAAGGCTGGCTGAGGTACATTATCAAGTGTGAGAAGCTCTTAAAGTCTTCGGGCAAAGTGATGAAGTGCAGGCATGATGCCGAGGCAAGTGAGGTGAGCTTCAAGGATTGTGACAAAGTTTGGTTACACAATACTCAGTGGAAGAAGGGACAGTAACCAAAGTTGCAGTGCCCGTGGGATGGGCCTTACACTGTGTTGGACTGCCTGTCATATGTAACGTACCGGATTCAGGGAGGCAGGAAATCATGCCCAAAGGTGGTACACATGAATCGTCTGTGGCAGTACCATGGGCCAGGACAGTACAGCTGGGATGTCTCCGAGGAATTGTGCTCACCCCCAGCCGAGGACATTGAAGAGGACCATGGAGCTGAAGTACAAGAGGATGATGACAATTTCCTAAGGGAAGAAGTGAATCAGGAAGAGGACCAAGACATTATGGAGGAGTGGACTGCGTGGAGGAGCAGGGACGTCGTCGGAACTGGCATAGGAGAAGACGTGATAAGTTGAAGGATTATTTTGTGTATAATTTAATGTGTAGTTTGGATTAAGGATTATGTTTTTATACATTGTGTAGTTTTGTCGGGACGACAAAGGAATAGGGAGGGGATAGTGTTGAGAAGCGGGATTTGCTGGATTGTTTTCAGTATTTCTCATATTTTTCGGTTGCGAGTGGGAGTTGCTAGTTAGCCTGCTATTTGGGAGCGGAGGTATTTTGTGGAGTTGTGCATTGAATTTTGTGCTCCTTTTCTCAGTAATGTTTCATTTATGTGATTGTTAAATTATGTAATTTTATCTAAGTTTGTATGCTAAGTAATTTAGAGTGTTATGTAGTGTAAGAAATCTGTGGATATTTTGGATATCTCGGAGTTGGTAACTGTTGCTTTTCTGAGAATGTAGTAAACAATTTTAGTACAGTATTTAGGAAGCTTATATAAGGATGGGGAAGGGACTAGAGGAGTCTCAGTTCAGTTTGTTTATAGTTCAGTGTCAGTGCAGTTAGTGAAGAATGTATAGTTCTGGTACTTGTGAAAACAGTGAGGTGAAGTTGACAGGCATTAAGTGTAATTCTTTGAAGAATAAAGACAGTGAACTTTAGAAGCTAGTGTTTATTTAAAGGGCCTGAGCTGATCTTGTTGTTGCACACCAAAAGGGTAACTGTACCATAAGAAGAGCAACTCACTGGGCAGTGTCCTTCCTATACTGAACTACTGCTGTTGGAACCTATGGCAGTGTGGGACAGGGACATAACAATATAAAACTTACCTGGGGGGGGGGATGAAAACCAACGTAGATGACAGTCATACAGACGAAATGCTAAGGTGGACTTAGTCATTCACATCAGAACAGGAGGATTTACCTCAGCAAATCAAACTTCATTATCAGCTTCTGTATTTATACACTATTTTCGGTTTCAAAAATACTCCCCCAGTATCCCTGCTTGTCGTATGAGGCGACTAAAAGGGTTGGTGGTGGGTTAGTGCCTCACCCTGTAAAACAACTAACGAAAAATACGAACAAGAAGCCTCGGACTAGGACTGACCAAAAGATGACAACTAAGGACCATACAAAGGACTTGGTACGGATAGTGACGTGGAATGTAAGGGGTATAAATGATGAGGTGAAAGAAAGAGAGATTGTACATGTGCTTGAGGGTGCGAAAGTGGATTAACTGAAACTAAATGAAGAGGTGAAAGTGTGAGTGAATGGGATTATGGATGGGATATATGCACAGGAGTAGGTGAGAATAAGAGGGCAAAAGAGTGTGTATTGTTGTAAGTAACAGATGGAAGGAGAATATAAGAGGATATGGATCAGTTGGCTCAGGGATTATGTGGGTAAAAGTGAAAGTTGGACTACAATTGTGGGCGATTGTGTGTGTGTATGCGCCAACGCAAGATCGTGCAAGGAGAGCGTGAGAAGAGTTTTGGACGAATGTGGAAGCGTACTTGGAAAAGTTTGAAAGGAATGAGGGAGTGTTTTTGATTGGAGATATGAATGGAAAAGTAGGGAATGAGAAGGTGGATGGAGTGGTTGGTGAGTGGGGTGTGCCTGCAGAGATGGATCAGAATGGTAGTGCTTTAGTGGACATTTGTGCCGGGAGGGGGATGATGATAGTTAATACACTCTTCAGGCACAAAATGTTCCATAGATATACATGGCGGGTGATGAGAAGGGAAAATGTTCCATAGATATACATGGCGGGTGATGAGAAGGGTGGATGGTGAACTGAATGAACAGAAGGCAGTGATTGATTACGTGTGTGTGGATGAAAGGATGAGATGGTATGTAATGGATGCAAGAGTATATGGAAGTTTGGGGAGTGGACTTTCGGCCCAACACTTGGTGGTGGTCAAAATCAAAGTCCAAACAAAGTGGAGAAAGAGAAGAAGGAAAGGACAGGAAGTAGTAGTTCCTACAAGGAGGGTAGAAAAGTTACAAGAGGATGGAAAAAAGGCAGAATATAAAAGGGAAGTGGAGGAGCGATTGGGTAAATATAGATTGGAGCAGATGGGGGACGTGAAAGGTGTGTGCAAGATATTTACAGTAGAAATCTGTGCAGCATGTGAGGTGGTATGTGGGGTGAAGAGAAGACAAAAGGGGGTGCAGGGAACAGCATGGTGGACTGAAGAGGTGAGAGAGGCTGTGGCACAAAAGAAGAAAGCATATAGTGAGTGGATGAGGAACAGGGTCATTGAAGAAGTTGAGAGATGGAAGAAAGAGTTATATGTAAAGAGGAGGAGAGAGGTGAAAAGATTAATAAGAGAGAGTAAGAAGAGAGTGGATAAGGAATTTGGAAGGAATTTGAGTGCAAAGTGGAGGGAATGTAAGAAATTGTTCTGGAAAGCGGTAGAGTGAGTTAGACAGGGTGCCAAAGAAGTCAGTTGGGGAGTGAAAGATAAAAATCGTAGATTACTAGTGGAGAAGGGAGAAAAAGTGAACAGATGGAGAGAATACTTTAATGAATTGTTGAACATAGAGAATGAAAGTAATGCAAGTATAAGTGGCTGGGGAATGGCGGGGAGAAGGAGGGATGTGGGAAGAGAGGAAGAAATCAGTAGGATGGAAGTTGTGGAAGCAATGAAGAAAGTTAAAATGGGGAAAGCCCCTGGAATTGATGAAGTGTATGGTGAAATGCTGAGATAGTAATAGAATGGATGTGGAAGGTGTGCAGAGTGGCCTGGAAGGAAGGTAGAGTCCTGGAGGATTGGAAGTCAGGTATAATTATTCCCCTGTACAAAGGAAAAGGGGAAAAAGAAGTGTGTGATAATCATAGGGGCATTTGCCTTCTTAGTGTAACAGGAAAAGTATATGGTAGGATACTTATTGACAAAGTTAGGGAAATAACAGAGAAAGTAGTTGGAGAAGAACAGGGAGGTTTTAGAAAGGGAAGAGACTGTATAGATCAGATATTCATTCTTAGATCTTTAGTGGAAAAGTTTCTAGAGAAGGGAAAGAAATTGTATGCAACCTTCATGGATTTGGAGAAAGCATATGACAGGGTGGATAGACAAGGTTTATGGAAGGTATTAAGAATATATGGAGTGGATGAGAAGTTGTTGAAGGCAGTGAAGAGTATGTATGAGGGTGCTAAGGCTGCAGTGCATGTGGATGGCAAACTGAGTGAATCTTTCCATTTGAAGGTTGAATTGAAACAAGGATGTGTCATGTCTCCAATCTGTACATGGATGGGGTTATAAAAGAGATACAAGGTCGGGCAGTGGATGTTGGAGCGGCCCTAGTGAGAGAGGGCAGTGTTTGGAAACTCCCTGTACTGTTGTTTGCAGATGATACTGTGTTGTTGAGCGAAGACGAAGGGGAGCTGCTAGGCTTGGTAGATGAGTTTTTTTTTTTTTTTTTCGTGTGTGTGTGTCCGACTCTGGGCATAGGCTTTACAGCCTGCTATCATAGCCCAGCAGTCCTCCTACATACCATGTCACCACTTCGGCGCTAACACCCACCGTCCATATTGAATACATTCTAGGGCTGTCTCATACAGGACTGGTGTATTGGTATTAGCGGGGGTATTTTTACGACATGTCGGCGGGTCTTCTGGTAGATCAGTAAAGCCTGATTTACTGAATTTCAAATCCTTAAATTGTTCCCTGCCCCAGCTTGTTGTTCAATCTGTATATGGATGGGGTTATAAAAGAGATACAAGGTCGGGCAGTGGATGTTGGAGCGGCCCTAATGAGAGAGGGCAGTGTTTGGAAACTACCTGTACTGTTGTTTGCAGATGATACTGTGTTGTTGAGTGAAGACGAAGGGGAGCTGCAAGGCTTGGTAGATGGGTTTGGGAGAGTGTGTAAGAAACGGAATCTAAAGGTGAATGTGGGAAAGAGTAAAGTGATGGTCTTCGAGAGAAGTGAAGCCAGTGAATGTACAGTGAGATTGGATGGGAAGGATATGGAGAATGTGAGTGAATTTAAGTACTTGGGCAGTGTGATGAGTAAGGATGGAAATCTGGAGGGTGAAGTGCTCGAAAGGGTGCAGCAGGGAAGGAAGGTTGCTGGTTTGTTGAAAGCAGTGATAAGAAACAGGGAGGTGAGCATGGAAGTGAAAAGTTGTTACATGATAGTATTGTGATACCATCTCTGACATATGGAAGTGAAGCTTGGACCCTGTTGGAAGGACAGAAGTCAAGAGTGAGAGCAGTGGAAATGAGTTATTTGAGGCGAGCATGTGGAGTCACATGGAGAGACAGACTAACAAATGAGGAAGTGAAGGAGCGTTGTGGTGTGGTTGAGGATGTGATGGGAAGCGTTAGGAGAAACACGTTAAGGTGGTTTGGGCATGTGTAGAGGATGGAGAGTGAAAGACTGACAAGGAGAGTGTATGTGAGTGAGGTGGAGGGGGCAAGAGGGAGGGGGAGGTCAAGGATGAGATGGAGGGATGGAGTGGAGAGGTATATGAGAGAGGGGGGTGTGAGTTGGGAGCATGGTAGTGAAATGGCAGGGGACAGAGTGACATGGAGGCGATTTGTTTGTGGCCACCCCGTGCGGGATTAAGGCGTCTGGCAATAGATAGATAGATAGATATGACAGGGTGGATAGACTGGGATTGTGGAAAGTATTAAGGATATATGGAGTAGATGGGAACTTGTTGAAGGCAGTGAGGAGTATGTATGAGGGTGCAAAGGCTGCAGTGCGTGTGGATGATGAACTGAGTGAATTTTTCCATTTGAAGGTTAGATTGAAATATGGATGTCATGTCTCCTTGGTTGTTCAAGCTGTATATGGATGGAGTTATAAAAGAGATACAAGGTAGGGCAGTGAATGTTGGGGTGGCCCTAGTGAGAGAGGGCAGTGTTTGGAAACTCCCTGTTCTGTTGTCTGCAGATGATACTGTGTTAAGTGAAGATGTAGGGGAGTTGCAAGGCTTAGTAGATGAGTTTGTGTGTTTGTTTCGTTTCGTTTCGTTTTTTGAAGGCTGCAACATGCTTGCATGCGTTGGCCTTTTTGGATTGGAGCGTGTAGCATTTTATGACCGGATGCCCTTCCTGATGTCTACCAATGACCCTTGGGTGGATTCGATCCTCCGACCCTACGGCCAGAGCGGAGCGCTCTAACCCACTGAGCCACGGCTGTGTAAGAAACGGAATCTAAAGGTGAATGTAGGGAAAAGTAAAGTGATGGTCTTCGAGAGAGGTGATGTCAGTGAATATACAGTGAGATTGGGTGGGGAGGATATGGAGAATGTGAGTATGTTTAAGTACTTCGGTAGTGTGATGAGTAAGGATGGAAGTTTAGAGGGTGAAGTGCTTGAAAGTGTGCTGCAGGGAAGAAAGGTTGCTGGTTCCCTGAAAGCAGTGATAAGAAACAGGGAAGTGAGCATGGAGGTGAAAAAGCTGCTACATGACAGTATTGTGATACCAACTCTAATGTATGGAAGTAAAGCTTGGACCCTGTTGGAGGGACAGAAGTCAAGAGTAAGAGCAGTAGAAATGAGTTATTTGAGAGGAGCATGTGGAGTCACATGGAGAAACAGACTGACAAATGAAGAAGTAAAGGAGCTTTGTGGTGTGGATGTGGATGTGGTAGGAAGCATTAGGAGAAACACATTGAGGAGGTTTGGTCATGTGGAGAGGATGGAGAGTGAGAGACTGATGAGAAAAGTGTATGTGAGTCAGGTGGAGTGGAGGGGGAGGGAGGAGGAGGCCAAGGATGAGATGGAGGGATGGAGTGGAGAAGTACAGTGCTTCCTCCAATTTTGCGAGAATTTGGTAGACAAAAAACCTCGCAAAATCGAAATTCGCAAAGTTTAAACAATTAAATATATGCAATAAAGGTAAATTGGTCGGCATCACCCCAAGGTAAGCACTTTTTCCCACTCTTTCTCTCGACTCTACCTCTTAATTTTATGATGATAAATGAAACAAACATGGACTGATGTATTGTACAGTAATATTATTATGAAAACATCATAGCTAAGAAACAAAAAAGAAAAAAATGCATATTTACACTGATGTGAAGACTGGCATGGTGTACGGGACTGGTGGCGGGGCAAGGCTTGGGTGCGACTACTGTGGTGTAAACAAAGTGGCGGGGCGGCAGAACACCGATCTAGGAGGCACAGTACGCCCAGCGAACCGCGATGTCACTACTCCGCGTGGCAAAGTAGTGCGGGAAGACGACTTTCCCACCACTCGACCTCACAAAGTGTGTGATCGCTCGCAAAGTTCATAAATGTTAAAAAATAAATGACTTGGAACTACCCCACAAAATTGGTGATTCGCAAAGTTAAAGTTCGCAAAGTTGAAGGATGTACTGTATATGAGAGAGGGGTGTATGAGCTGGGAGCAGGGCAGTGAAATGTCGGGGGACAGAGCGACACGGAGGCAATTGGTTTGTGGTCACCCGTTACAGAATTGAGGCATCTGGTAATATATACAAATATATATATATAAATATATATATATATGCATGTACATGTATATATATATATATATTCAGTAGGCGCGGAAAGTGTTGACGCCATCTTAAAAAAAGAAAACATTCTTGTGGTTAGCAAGAAGAAACAAATAAATTAACACCCACCATTGAATTTAGTATTTACTGACTGACATTCCCCTTCACCTTTATTATCTTCTTAAGGCATCTGGGGAGACTGATGGCGTAGTTTTGCAGAACAGACGGACTAAAACTGCTCCATAGCTGCAGCCTCAAGTTTAGGCAAAGATGATGTGTCCATACTACGCAGCTGCCGCTTCATGTGCGCCCATAAATTCTCAATGGGATTGATATCTGGGCTGTTTCCGGGCCAATCTCGAATAAAG
>JAGKTI010001268.1:70452-83557 GCA_018397915.1 Birgus latro | reverse complement strand
ATAACGCGTAAAAAAAAAAAATTTCCTCACGGAGACCTCTTCTATATAAAAAAAATAGTAATAATTTTTTGACCAAATCAGAAACAAACATAGGGGAGTAACCCCCCCCACTGGTGGGGTCATCCCTGTGCACAACATTCCATGGAAGCATGTCACAGCTGGGGCTGTGCTCCCTCCCCAGTATCCCTATGGTGCCTGTGACCTAACTGGACCTGCATATGCACATTACAGTAAAACCTCAATATAACGGACTTCAGTAGACCGGAATTCACTTTTATCGGACTCGAGGAGCTACCGGACTAAACTCTATATATCGGAAAAAGTCCGATATAGCCAGAAAGCAGTCCGGACTGCCTGACAACTTCAGCTATGTTCACCACAATAAGACAAGTAAAAGACATGTTTTTCAGTGCACAGTACAGTATTATTATAGCATTTGATTAAAGTAGTGAAAACACAGTACAATACTGCAATGGTGGTGAAAACTACCGATGCAATCCGGACTAATGTCTGATATATCGGAAAAAGTCCAGATTAGCAGGGGTATATCCGGATGTCGCTTTTACCGGAAAATCGCATATTTCGGACTGGCCTGAGCCCCAATTAGTCCGTTATAGTGACGTCTTACTGTAGTTTCATTCCTTGATCTTGTGGAGTCAGGAATTGGGGGGATGTCCCTTCCTCAGACACCCAAGTGCCGTTCCTGTGGTGCCTATAATCCAACTTGAGCTAGTACACACACTCATACAAAATTTCATTCTAAGAGAGTATCTTGAAAACCGTGGAATATTTTTTCTAGGTCGGGCTGTGCACATTCCCTTGAGCCCCAAAGGACAATGTTGTGGGAGAGTACCAGTTGATTGCTTTTGTGTCTGTCTACTCCTATGCAGAATTTTCCTTTTATCTTGAAAACAGGATAATTTTAGGCGAGGCATTAGGAGGCACTGACCCTTAACCTATCCACAGTGTTCAAGGTCTTCCTCCGTAGCGTATGTACAGTATATACACCCATGTAAATATTCAAAACTGTAACTTGAAAATGTGGTGCTGTATAGCAGACATACTTGTCCCATGGACTGTTACATGAATACAACATAAGATGGGCCAAGTCAGACTAACACTGCTGTATCTTCTAAATAAACACAACTTAATGGAAATAATTCTTCCATTTGAAGGATTTGCGGATGAAACCCAGACACACAATAAAAGCAAACTGTGTCGTGGGAGAGAAGGACTAAGAGAAGGAAGGAGAAAAAGCAGCATGAAGTGTTTTCTGACTGAATTACTCTAAGGATGAAAGAAATGAAAGCTGTAAGTGTTGCAAAAGTACTGCATTTGAAGGAGAAAATAAGTGCAGGATAGGTGTGAAGGGGGGGAAGGAAGGAGATTATAAAGTACATGAATTGTTTTGGGATCTAAGGAATGGGAGAAGTGAAGAAAGGAAGAAGAAATTTAAAGCCAGGAATTGTTGTAGGAATGGAGGATGGAGGGAAAATACGAAAGTGTGGGAATGGAGGGGGGGGATAATTAAAAACAGGATAAGCAAATGGGGGGGGATAATTAAAAACAGGATAAGCAAATGGGGGGGGGCTATAAGGGACAAATTGTTAAAACCAGTCAATCCGAACACTGTCGCGTTAAAAAGCGGTGCCAAATCCCTGACCATGCACTTCTCACAACATTCATCCAGCCAGCTCGATTTCTTGTCAGTCCCCTAGTCTCACTGACTTCCACACACACTCATCCACCATATCCCTCCACCTTCTCCTTGGCCTACCTCGCCTCCTCCCTCCTTCAAATTTGCTCAGATATACATTTTTCACCACTCTATTGTTATCCATTCTCTCCACATGACCAAGTCATCTCATTACACTCCCTTCGATTCTGGTGTCCACAGACTTCCTCACTCCACATCTTTCACGAATCACATTATTTTGTATCCTATCCACCCTCTGTACGCCACATACATTCCTCAGCAGTCCCATCTCCACTGCTCTTACTCCTGACTTTTCATTTTCATGCCACACCATAGTCTCACATCCATATGTTAAAGCTGGCACAAACACTCCGCATAAGCCTCGCGCAGCTGCAACACTCAAGAAACTAATGGGGGGAAAAAAAAGTACACCATCAACAAGACTGAAACATTCAAATTCAGGATCATTTTCAAAGTGATTTTGTAGATTTTGTAATATATATTTCCTTAGTGATTTGTTCCGCATGTTACTTCTTATTAATCTCCTGTTACAAGCTATTTATATAATTTAAATACTGACATAGTTTGCTTCAATAAGTGGATACCCAGTGTTGTTGGCCTATCACTTTTAGGCCAATGACACTGATATTTTAAGTGAAAATATTAATAAAGAATAAACAAGAAACCCTAACTCCTAACATTAACATCTAGATAAAAATGAGGAAATACCTAAATGATGAGGAACTGAGATCATCACTGTCTGGGGAAACAAACGCCCTGACTCTTCATAGTGACACATCACAACTTTGCACAGGGAGTTTGGTTCAAAGCTTGAGCGTCTATTTTAAGTCAAAACTATAAACGACATCAACGACACTAATCAGGTTGTTAGAGGCTGCACCTTTCACGTATTAAACCTACACTCCACGAGACAGTTAGTAAACAGATGCTGCCTCTTAAATGGATTACACAGTGGTCTTGTCTGCAGTGCCCACTGTAATGCATTTAGGAAGGGCAGCAAGGCTTATTAATAATGCCTCCCTCCATGTACCCTCACCATCTTATCTGTAATAGTTTCTTCGACTACCAGTAAACACTAGAACAGAATTTACACTGTCTTAGGGGCTTCATGGATCTGATGATTGTCAAACCAAAGACGTGTATTCTCGTTGGTTACGGAAGTGCCCTAACACATCTTCCTTTGTGATTTGTTTTTTGGACATGGCTGGATTACATCTTTTTGCAAGTTACTTGTGCAGAGTATCGAAATACTGTACAGCACTGGAAGAGTTTATGTAACAAGACGATAGTAAGGTGTGATAAAGAAAATAAACCACCACAGGGAGAGATGTTAGGGAGTGTCCTCAACCGACAAGAACAGAGACCAAAGTATCCTGATGAATTGACTGGTGGTTTTCCTAGATTCTCTGACTGGCTGTTTTCCTTGATACCTTGACCGGTTGTTTTCCTAAATGACCGGTCGTTTTCCTAGATGCTTTGACTGGCTGCTTTCCTATGCTGTTGACTGGCTGTTTTCCTATGCTGGGCCTAGGGTGTGAAAGACTGCCACAATCTACAAGACTGCTTACTCCCGTTGATCTCATATAGGTGGATCAAACTTCTTCCCTGGCCACTACGATCTTGACTGAGTCTGGCTCTAGTTGCTGTCAATCTGTAGATGAAGTTGGTATTGGGTACGAATATTATTACAACCGATACAAATATGATAGAGGGGGGGGGGGGTGAGCTGGGAGCAAGGCAGTGAAATGGCGGGGGACAGAGCGACATGGAGGCGATTTGTTTGTGGCCACCCCGTTCGGGATTAAGGCGTCTGCTAATATACAAATATTATTACAATTGATAAGAATATTATTACAACTGCTACGAATATTATTACAACTGATACAAATACAGGTGGTCCTCCCCTAATGCAGTTTGCTGTAGCGCGATATTGCTCTAATGTGGCACAATTTTGCAGAAGGAAATAAATACACTCCAGTCCCATCCTACCTCTCGACTCTTCCATCATAATCCTAGCCCCCCAGGCCTTGCACTCAAGGATGCACTGCACATCCACCTATTCATTGTCATCTCTGTACATCTGAGCCTGCGAATATCCTCTTCCTTTACTGCCCAGGACTCACTACCATACAGGATTACACTTCTCACACATGCTGCATATAAAAATCCCTTAACACAGAGGGAGAGTCCTCTCAATGTCAGGAGAGGCAAGAGCCCCCTGAACTTCTTCCAACCACTCCTCATTCTAGCCACAGAGCTAGCTCCAGCCCCACCTACAGCACATATGTCTCCCAAATAACAAAACTCTTCCACACACTCAACTCACCAGCAAGTTCAATCCTTTCAAGCCTGGTGTGACAAGTGTAATAATGAAATGGCTTTCAAATATAAATCCTACTCTTTTACCGACATGACTTGCACAGGCATTCCTCTAAACGTCTAGGAATACTCTTCCTATGCACGAGATGAAATAACGGCTAAAAATAGTTATAAGCACAAAAAAAAAAACTCATTTCTGACCCAAAACCATTTTTCACCCTTCATTTTAAGAATGGACTGTATTACCTAGTTTATTTTGGTTATAAAATTTAGGAGACACCCATCAGGCTGAACAGGCTACATGCAAGTAGGAGGTAGTCAATTCATCAGCAACGAGAAAAAGTACTGCAATTTCAAATGTGTACCACATGCTCATCATAGAAATATACTGAATTACAGATAGCATGAAAACAAATATATGAACATACCAGGTAAAATACTGACAATACAAATACTGTAACAACAGTACAGCACCTGTACCTGCTTTGGGATCTTTTAAATACTGTACATTTTTGTTCCAACTCTGATAATTAAAAATTTTTGTCTACCAGTCCTTTCTCAAAAACTGTACGTTATATAACATGTTAGCAATTTTCTTCTATATTTGCAAACGTAATATCTGACTCCTGGAAGTGAGGAAGACAGAATGCACACAACAGTTTGGCAAAAAAGAAACCTAAATGGGGAGGGAGGAACTGAAATGCTCTCCTTTTCCTACAGATGTAGGAATTCTATGACCAAACTACCTATCACTGTGTTGCAAGTAGCCTCATTAACCCCTACACCACAGGAGAAAGGGGGTTGCGGCCCATAGGGGATTATATATATATGGACAGATGCCTACTTGTCTACTTGTGTGCCCACAGAAATTTAAGGAAAGTGATGCTGTACACTAACTACAGCTAACTTTCTACAAGTTGTAGGTCAGTGCTTCGTATCATATCAAAGACGTGGCAAAACGTGTATCACCTTCACCCTAACCATACCTTCCACCAACATATGGGTTGGGTAGGGCTGAGAAACATGAAAAGGAATAATAAGCAGGGGAATTATCTAGTGTCCTGAGAATTTTCTATACATTCATTGATTCGTCATTCAAGTTTCATACAAGACCAGCAAGTTATGTAAAAAAAAAAGTAGCATACAATAATAAATAAACCTGCTACACAAACACAGTATGATCCCAGTGCTTAAAATTTGGGAAGGAGGAAGCAGGGATTAAGAGGTGAGGGGAAATTTAGATTAGAAAAAGGGTACAGCAAGAGAGGAAAGAAATTTGGGGCACAAGAAGGGTATAGGGATATAAAAGTCATCTCCACAGACTAACTTAATAAAAATGGATGCCCCCCCCCAAATAACACTTATATTCAGGACAGGATGCTAAAAAAAAAAAAAAAAAAGGGAAAAAAAATAGGTCCGTAAATTAGAAAATGGAGACAGGATTAAATACCAAATTCAAGGATAGAAGAAAACATCAAGAAGGAAAAAGGAAGAAGGATGGGTAACATGAAAACCTTGTCTGAGGAACATAGGATGATCAGGAAGAAGCACGAGCTAAGAAAAGAAAATTAAGAGTATAAAGAGAGGATGGATAAAAGCAAGGTGTCTGTACAGTGTGTAGAGAAATTTAAATAGAAAACAAGAACAGGGACAAAAGCATGATATTCACAGATGAAACTAATGAGCTCTGAGGAAAAAAATTCTGTGGAAAAAAAGGAAGACAGGGATGGGAATGAGTGTTGAGGGAAAATAAAATCAGTGCAGAGGACGGGTAAAAACTGCACTCAGGAGAGAAAATTAAGTGCAGAAAGAAAGGACAAAACAAAAAACAAGGAGGAAAATTAGAGAAGAAAAAAAATAGGGCTGAAAACATAATGTCTCCATAGTGGAAACAAAAGAGCGTTGAGTGACTGGGGCCGAGGGTACCCACCTTGATGGCCGTCTGATGGGCCGGTATCCGGAGTAGAAGCGGCCACGTCCCCGTCCCAGCCTCATGCCACGAGGGGGTCGGTTGCTGGTTGAAATGCCGGGCTTGTTGGTACGTTTTGGCATTACCTGCAAAATAATTGGGGTATAGGCTAAGTCTCCCTCTCTCGTTCATTTTGTTCTGTCTATAAAGGCTCTAACACGCTTGTATGTGTCGATCTTGGTCACCTAATGGTGGCTCTCCAAGCTGCTCGATCTCTGGCAGCCTCCCTATTCAGACCCTTATCCCTCAAGTCACACTCTATGACCTTGTCTAAAGTCATTTTCAAGTTGCCTCTCGCAGCCTTACCCTTGACGCTCACACTCATCTTCCGCACCCAACTGTCATCCTCCATCCTCTCAATGTGCCCTATCACATTACAGTATTTCATGCAATAGGTTCCAACCAATAGGAGGCAGGGAAGTGTTGCAAATTTTTCACTATGATGGAATACGTGATTTATTTATTCGTGACAAAATTAGGCCAATACAACAACTAAAATACCACTGTGGTTCAATGACATTTGATGAGTCTTAGTTATTACGTTGAAATGAGTCTCCTTGGTTCGTTGTCAAATCAGCCCTCCAATCTGACTACACTTGGCATCAACTGAGCTTAAAGGGAATTGTAATCTTTAGGTAAAAATAAGTGTGCTATTTCTTCTTTACTAGGTTTTTCTCTCCAACTTCTACAACTTTATCTATAATTCTTTCACTCCTTTCATGCACTAACCTTAAGCTGGCGTCCTCTGAATAGTGACTCATCCAGTGCCATGGCCATCTGCACCGAGTCTTTCTCTGAGAACTCGATGTATGCGAATCCCTTGGGGTGTCCATCGTACTTGTTGCAGAGGATGGTAACACGGTTGACGGCCCCACAGCCATGGAAATGTTGCTCTAGCTCTTCTGCCGTTGCTCCATAGTCAACCTGGGTGAAGGAGGGATAGGGATGGGAGCAGGAAGGATTAGGTGGAGGGAGGATTGGGTTGGGTGCAGGAAGGATAGTAAGATGGAGAAAGGATAGGGTTGGGTTGGATTGAAAAGAGTAGAGTATGTGAAAGTGGAAGACAAGATAAATTACAGTAAGGATATGCAGGTGTTAAAACATAGTCCAAGCTCAGGGAAAAAGTTGACAAGGTAGGGAAGGGTGGTAAGGGGATGGAAAAGTAAAATGTTGGAAAGGATAGGCAAAGAAGGATGGAAATAGGATGGATGTGACAGAGCAGCGGGGAAACACGGCAGGAAAGGAAGGGTAGCGCAAGGCAGAAGAGGGAGGGGAAGCGTATGAATGGGTCCCATTAGTTTGTTTACAGTACAGTACAGAATACACTATATTAAGGCAATTGAAATATCAACCAAACATCATCTTACTCCAATAAACACTTCACCCAATTTTTAACACCTAGACAATAATCACTGAAAATATTCAAAGGAGATGTGGCATTCAGGGAGAAGATTACTCATCACTGCGGAGCGACGGCTGGCACGGATGACTGTAGCCATCCTCCTCCGTCTTTTTACTTTCATCACTAGTCACATCTCGCACACACCTCACTTTAAACCAGCAAATATGATAATATTTAACTCTTGCTCCTGCTACTGCAGGATGATGATTCTGGTCAAGACGAGTCCCCAAACAGTGTAGGCTTCAAAACTTCATCCACGGACACCCATCTTACAGTGAACAGGTAAAACTCTTCATCCAAGAGATTCCCCATTGTAATGTTAATACCAACTGTATCTCTACTGACTCCTCCAGTACTATGATGTTTGTCAGTTTTATTCCTGTAAGCATAACTGAAACACAAAAAGCTGTAAGAAAAACTGAGTACTTAACTGCCCCCCAGACCACCATAACATTAACCATCCAAACTGCCACTGGTCCTATCCCTGACAGGCACTCAAACTTTTACACCATAATTATGCAATGTATTTTCAGGATGAACATAACACCCCCACAAAAGTGAATTTAAGAAGGAAATACCTTAGAGAAAAAAACCCTAATTTCATCAGAAAATGTCTTAGAACACCCTGAAAAAAATATGGGGCCATGAGTTAAAAATACCCAGTACTTCAAATATGCTACCAGTACTACTATGGCCTAAGATCATGATGACTCACATTTCCCACATAAATTGAGCGTGCGTCAACTTCCATCTTCTCCTCCAGGGACATGTTCAGCGGCGATGTTGCCCCGGCTGCACCAGGGGGCGACCCGATGCTCATCTGTTTGTCAACCTCACTCTGAATCTGTCGGATCTTCTCAGCCTCCTCCTCCATCTCCCTCACACGTGCTGTTGATGCAGAAAATACATACTGTACTCTCCGGCCCCCAGCTCTACTATCACTGTATTAAGGTGAGCTAATTCAGTCTAATCAAATCACACCTACCTTATCCTAACCTAACTGAAATGTATAGTACATGTGATACAGTACTGGGCCAAGCTAGGATCTTATATGAGCTAAATAATATCCCTTCCTTATTTATGACTAAACAAATCATTACTAACGGTGAAATCAGAAAGAAGAACCCTCCAGTTAAAAATATATATATATATATAATAGTAATAACTAATTATAAATACAAAAAAAATGTCCCGAACTAAGGACTAAAAGTTCACATTTACCCGAAGTTTTCCCCCATCGTACTTTGCTTTAAAAAATATATAAAAAGAATTTCCATCCCCCCAAAAAGGAGTCAGCGTGTGGCACCTTTGATGGCCTCCAGTTCTGTTTCAATGGACTGGTCTGTGTCGTTGAGTTGGTGGTCGTCCTCTCCCCCACCGGCAAAGCTCTCCTCCCCTCCTTCCCCTCCCTCCACACCCTCCTCGTACTGCAGCTCCTCCTGGTCCATCTTCGAATTCTGAATGTGAAAAATTGAGCAACGTTTGGACACCTTGGGAGAGTAGCTTACTGGAGGGCTAGGGTCTGGGTGGGATGGGTCAGGTTAGGTTTGATGGTGATGATATTGCGATTTTGGACAGTCACACCCCTCAGTCAATTACCATAAGTTAAGCTGAGAAAGTCAGGGATTATTAGCTAGGTTTGGTCTAATGTTAGGCTTAGGTAGGTAATAAGTTTGTTTGGTTTGGTTAATAAGAACAAGCTATACAGAAAACCTTGACTATCAGCAAATTACTTGGTAGATGGTATCTGTCTATTGCTAGATGCCTTAATCCCCTAAGAGGTGCCCACAAACAAACTGCCTCCATGTCACTGTCCCTCAACTAAAGGATAATGAAATCATAAAGTTCATTTATTTCCTGCAATTTTAAGCGATTTCCTGTAAACATTAATCACAAATGCACTTCTCAACACAGTACTTCGTAAGTAATGATGGGGAAGGGGGACTGTCCAGCTCATGGTGTGTTCAAGTTATATGCAATTAACGACAAGACAGAACCTGAATTTCCCCTACTTTTCATATTTACTAAATATGTAAAAAAAAAAAAAAATGTGTTTCTGCCCATATGGACCAAGTGCTAAGAACTGCTCACTTTTAGTTTTGAGAATGGTACTTTCAGTGTCTGTTAGCTGTGCATACAGTAGCCACTTCCAAAATTTTACCTGTTTGCCTAGGTTTGCAAGAATGTTTTAAGTTGGAAAGTTCTGCACAACTCTAGCCACGACTAACCTATGTGGCAGGCTACCTAACTTAATCCATCATAACCAAACTTAACCTAACCCACAGGGGATGCGATATTTCACGTAAATTCTGGGGCTAATTTTCCACACTCCAAAGTCTGCACAGGTATTATGCTCTTGGAAAGGAATATTGCCACCCGGTTCATACCAATACTAAGCCAGTAACAACAGGTAATTCTGGATACCTTCTTCGCCGACGTTTTTGCAAATTAACCACGCAACTGAAGGCTGATTAAAGCCCACACACACGTGACGACGGCACCACCTGGGGACGCTGTAAACATTGCCCGTGGAGGAACCGACAAAGAAAAAAAAACTCGAATTTGAGGCATGATTTTTACAATTTGACAGCATTATACCCTCCTTAACAAAATACCGCACTGCTCCCCAACCTCCCCTTAAATCCAAATACCGTGTAACGTCCTTATCTAGGCGAAAATGCACTTAATATGGATAATTTGCTACAGTATCATAGGAGCCGAAAGCGCGTTCAAATATTCCTAGCTCATCAAATTCCTCACAGGGCAAAAAATACTTGAACAATTACGCAGATACATTTGAAAGTATGTCTCCGGATAATGTATTTGTTTAATTGTTGAGTTATGGTTAGGAAAATATATAAACTCTTACTTTTTGAGGTCGGATTTTGCCGGTACGAAGCGATATATTCAGCCTAGTCGTCTCTCTTTTCTCTCTCTCTCCTGTCTTCTGTTTACTCAGGACGCATTTGATAATATCGATCTTTATGAAATGGTGTATCAACGTGTAATTTTCTTTACCTTTACTTTATATTACCTTGTAACACATGTACAGGAGTAAAAACTTATTATTTGTGTCCAAAATGGCTTCCTTTAGTGTCTCAAATTTCTATCAAATGCGATTTAAAGTTTTCTTCCAACTAGTTCTTGTTGTTGATTTTCTCCCTTATAATCAAAGGAAATCAGTAAATAGAAGAAAATACAACGATTTAATGGATGAAATAGAACAATATGTTAGGGCTTGCTCCAATAATCTCACATATGACGCCAGAAAGAGCGGATTGTAAACGTAAATACCCTTGAACGTGGACTCAGCTCAGTAAACAGACGAGTTAATGGCGGTTCATCTCACGATCTCATTTCATTTCTATTTACATACCTATTCCCAATTTCTCTTGAAATTCGTGTTTCATCCTTCGTCTTTTTGTTTCTGTTGCCCATATTCGCTCATATTTCCATATTCTACAGGAATCTATCGACTTGTTCGATTATTGTACTTTTTCTCATGCAAATCCCTTGTCTATTGTTATCTCCATCTTGGCTCGCATTCCTCCCTTTCCACACCCTCTTCCTGTTGTCTCTCTTCTCCATTCCTCAATTAATTTTCTGTCCTTCTCATCCTTCCATCATTTCCTCCCATCTTTTATATCTTTCCTCAACCTAACTCTTCCCTCCATTATTACCGGTCCTCCCTTTGTTTATCCCTTTTCTCTCATCTGGTCTTTGTTCCCTCTCGTCGTGTATCTTTCGTCTCCCGTTCCATCCACTTCCTCTTCCACCCGCTTTGCATCCTTCATTTTCCCGCCTTTCTCGTATCTCGTTTTCTTCCAATCACACCTTACGTTACTCTCGTCTCTCATTGTCCCTCCTCTCCTTCTCCCCGGCTACCTCCCCCCTCCGCGCTCTTTCCTCCCTGTCAGCTTCTCGACTTCTCTCTATCCTCCTTCCATTTCTCTCCTATTTCTCCCTCCATCTACCGCCTTTCCATTACTTTGTCTTCCTTCCTTCCCTTTCCGTCTCCTCTCTACCTTCTTTCTCTCCCTCACCCCCTCCTCTCCTGATCGTATCCCTCCCGCTTGCCTTCATTTCTCTCTCCCTATCCCCCCCTCTCCTTACCTGTTCCCTCCCCCCCGCATCCGTCCCACAGAGCGTAGTTCTTATTCATAAAAGGTCTTAATATTCCTGTAAGCAAATGTCCATAGTAGTCTGTATATTACTATAAATGCTTCTGTTTTGCCGTGTTTTCCACTGTAACAATCGCTCTAGCAAGCACGTATTCCTTTTACCAGATATTTAAGTAAGATAAAAGTATAACATGGGATCTTACGTACGATTAATACTCAAGAACGTTTGTGAATACGATTCCCATACCTCCCATCTTGTATGTGCTAGTTCGTTCCTTTAACTCAGGCTTTAATCCAATCTAATATGCCAATCATACCCAAAATATTTCACAACCAGCAGAGCCAGTATTTTCTCCAATTAGGTAATATATATATAAAAGTTAGAGTATCAATGGCGTAATTTACATCCGTAGAAAAGTTGAAATTATTTGAAAAGAACGTTTCCTTGAACTCGTTGACTTATGGCTACATCCGGTGATGCCATCTTCACAACAAAACATTATTTTAACTTCTCAGCCATGACTGTCGAACATCTTTCCTTATCCTTCCTTACAGTTCGTGTATACTGAAAAAATATCTGATATACATGTAGTGTGTGACTAAGTGAATGACGAATGCAAATTATATTCATCAGTAGACGTCTTAGTAGTCATTAATTACTCATAAATTAGCAGTGTTTGAGTAAATTATATTCATTAGTATGTTAAATAAGTAGAGGAAATGGAATTAGAGGTGAAATATTGGAATTTTAACTAGAGGAAATGCTATTAACCATATCACGTCTAATATATTGGCCGCTTCATATTTTAGCGGCTGAGATGATTGTTGCTCCCCCACTCCTTTTTCATATTAGCATCTTATCTCCCCAAACCGCTTATCATCATCAGTCAGATAAGACCACCAAGCCATCTGAAGAGGGTGAGGCGTGTTCGATATGGATGTGACTGACAAATGTTACATCAACTAGTATTTCTCCTGTTTGACTCTACGTTGTGGGATGGCTTTTATTTATACAGACTTTGCCAGAAATTATTTTACCTATTTAATTTTCCCTCCTCGTGCTTGTGGAGTTATTTTTCATTATTTTATCAATTCGTAGACTAATAGAACGCATCAGACTTCTACCTTCGTAATCAATTTAACAGTAATTCGGGCCTGATAAGCTATCACTATAATTATGCTCCTCAGGTTTTCAGTACCTAGTCGTTAAATCATATTCCCAAGTAATTATATGCTTTCACATGCAAAGTGGTCTTAAATTTCAATATCATGGAATTAATTACATGGCATAAGTAGGGCTACATATAAGAATCAATTAACCTTCAACACTCTAACACAAAATAACCTTCAATCAACTCAAATCCGTGCTTTCAGATTCATTTTACAAATTCAAAACTACAATTAGGATCAAATCACACCAGCGAATGTCATTTTATAGGGTTTATTGATAGAAAATATAAAACTAAACGGTTGGAAAGAAAATGTGGGTTTTAAGTACGTCGTCCTAAATACATCACAATGTCTACAGTAGTCAAAAGTTCGTTAACTAGAAAAAAAAGGTAATTATCAACCCCTTC